>PVJO010012357.1:0-55813 GCA_004026905.1 Hystrix cristata
CGTTCTCTGCTGAGTTCACAACACGGATCATGAGATTCAAGCAACATAAGGGGAAACAGGGTGACGACATAGTCCTTGGAAATTAGAAGAAAAATAATCTCTTTCCACTGGAGAGAAGTGCAACCCAGTTGAAAACCAACCTCAAGTGTTGGCCAGAGCCACTGGCAGACAGCAGCTGTGGGTTGGTGCCATGAAGTTTGGAGAGACTGAGAAAGTTTGACAGATGAAAAAAATATGTTAGCTGGGGCTGCTGCCAAGCAAAGCAGCTTCCCACATCTAAGATGCGGATCCACCACACACCTCAACACAACTGTCCCTGCTCACATCACATTGCAGAAGGACCAGCTCACAGCACTGAGAAAGCTTAGCAATTAATTTTTACAGTACAGAAGGATTCACATTTAATGATCATTCCTCTTTTTAATATGCTTACATGTCAAAAGGCATTAATTGGCAAAATGAGGCTGTACTTTCCTCTGATTCTATTACTAAAGATGATTCTTAAATACTTGTCTTTTCTGAGGCTTTCCTTATTTTCTTCTGAAGCATGCAGAGTGTGTGTTTGGTGGATGGGGAGACTGAGGCCCAGAGCAGTTTCAATGCATCTCAAGTGTCCAGTCGAGGGAGAGAGCTCCCCTGGACTGGGCACAGGGCTGGGGACAATCGGTCCAGACTCAGGAACGAGTCCCAGAAGACAGATGGCGTGAGCAGCAGAAGGCAGGCAGAGGGTGTGCCCACAGTGCCAGAGTGGTGCCCCTGTGCATCTGGGAAGGTGGACACACTCTTCTGGGGCCAGGTGGGAGCACCCAAGCCATTAGAACAGTGGGGCGTTGGAGGACGACCATACAGCCCTGTTGAGGGGATGGCCCAAGAGTATGACTATGGTGGGATGTATTTTATCATACTGCATTATAAAAAATTTTTATTAGAGGAGAAATGCTTACAAAGCTGATTTTTAAAAAGCATGCACAATAAGATGGCAGTAAAATAAAAACTTTTTTTTTTTTTTTGGTCTTTTGGCTGGCCTCAAACTCTTAGTGACCCCCCTACCTGAGCCTTCCGAGTGCTGGGATTACAGGCCTGCACCACCACGCCTGGCTCAAAACTCTGACTCACTCCCTTTCTGGACCCATCTGCTCTTTTATCAGACCTCCATTTGCCTGTAGCAACCCACAGCAGAAAAGCACTTCTGTGAGCACTTTGTCATGTGTCTGCATTTACTTTAAAGAGAATTCCGGTCACTTAGATACGGGTATTTTAAAGGTCTCTGTGCATTGCTGAATTACTTCTGTATGCAAATGGACAAGAACAGTTATTCCATGGGTAATACTTTCTATGTTAGTTTAATAATGACCCCCACAGTAACCATTAATAGTGAAATGGAGATCCTAAGTCATTAGTGGTTTTATGATTTCTGTGTGTTGCAGCTTTCCACAATTATAAATGTGTGTACACGTCTGGCTCTCTGAATATCCTGCTGAATTATAATGTGCAGCCCAATATATGCCTCTTTGTTGTTTATAGCTGGATTTAAAGACTAATCTCAGAGATAAATCAGTTAAATTAAACACAGCGAGAGTGACTGAATTTTACGATACGAAGTTTCATCTTCTCAAAGAATACAATTCTCTGCATTCTTCCAAATGAACCTTTAATTTCTTTTCTCAAAATCCTTAAGGGCATCTTTGGCCTTGTTTGCTAATTTTCATTAAATAAAGAATTCTTCACAAATCAGCCAAAAATGCTATATTTACAACCACACTCTTAATTCATGTAAATACGATTAATGTTTTAGAACAATTATAATTATTAGATTCTAATTGCATAGGAAAAAAATAAAATATACATTAAAACTATTGTATACACAAGAGTTTATTTGTACTGCTGTTTGTCAATAAGAAATCCAAAGAAATACTCACTGAACTTTTTCATTACTTTAAAATTTTGATTCAGTTTTGAAGAGGTAATATAGCGACATTGTTCAAAATCTGAAATACATGTGTGTGTGTGATATTGTAGCATTATTTGTAAGAGCTCAAATAATAAAACAGTCCAAATGGCTTTCAACAGCAGATGGATAAATACAGTGATATATTCATGCAATGGAATATCACACACAGTAAAAATGAGGAATTAATTACTCACGCACTATTGAATATCACTATCCAATATTTCTCATGCACTATGGTTTTTTGAGGCATAAAACCATACGATATGATTCTATTTATAGAGAGTTGCAAAAGAGGCAAAACTAATCTATGGCACTGAAAAATGTACAGTACTGGTTGACTTCGGGAAGGAGAAGAAGCGTTACCTATTTCTGAGGCTCTAGTTCTGTTCTATTTCTTGACATGAGTAGTGATTATCCAGGTGTGTTGTTACCTGTGAGTGTTGTTAAAAAGAAGATAAAGATCACTTAGTGGCTGACATTGCGAACATTCTATTTATTTATTCATTGAGTAGTTCCTGCAAGGGAAAATAAATCAGAGATTTTAAGCACTAGAAAGGGAGGGTCACTGTGATTTTGTCAGTTACGGATTTCAGCTTGGCCCCTGGATAGGCAGAATGGTTCCATACCTGTGTACACTGGTTGTGTGAAGGGAGTATCATTCATTATTCTTTAGCTGAGAAAGAATTCTCAGTTAACACCAATGAGGATCTAGCAAATTGGTATTGCTCAAAGTCTTGTTTTTTTTTAATCATCTTTGCTAGTACATTGCTCAAAGTTTATTATCATTTATCAACTTTGGCTGATTAAAACAGCATTGAGGTTTGATAAATCCCAAGGCAAGTGTTGCTATTATTGTGAAGTTGTTCTTTTACAGTTCTTTCTCATGGCCCTACCTTATACAGGGATGAAAGGGTAATCTGAAAGGGTAAGAAAATTGTCATTGTGAGATCCAGATCAGATTCAGATCAGTTTTGGAGGCCTTATTAAATTGGTCTTTTGTTTTATTGATTTATTTCATATTTAATGAGGTGTGGTTTATATGCAGTAAAAGTCTTATTAGTATACAGTTCTATTTCATCCTATTATGTAACCATTGTTAGCACCTCCCACACAATCAAGATATCCCCCATGCCCTTTTTTAGACAACACCCCTAATACTGAGTCATCGACAATGCCTGCTTTACTTTATTTTCTTATAGCTTTTCCTATTTTAGAGTGCAGTGTGCCTTTTGAATCTAGCTTTTCTATTTATCACAAGACATTCATGCTGTTGTGTGTATCAGCAGTCCATTCCTGCATCTTGCTGAATAGTGGTTATTGTATAAATGCACCATAATTTGGTTATGAGATCACCTGTTGATGGACATTTGGGCTATTTCCAGAGTTTTGTGATCATGAATAAACCTACTTTAAACATTTATGTACAGGTTTTTTTAGGAGGAATAAGTTCTGATTTCATACGGTAACACTTGAGTAAAATTACTAGGTCACGTAGTATATATGTTCAACTTTATTTTTTGTGGGGGGAATGTTGTGAATCGAACTCAGGGCCTTGTGCTTGCAAGGCAAGTGCTCTACCACTTGAGCTAAATCCCCAGCCCATATGTTTGACTTTGAAAGAACTGGCAAACTGTTTTCCAAAGTGTTTTACTTTCTCACCAACAAGAGGTCTTTTTAAAGCTTAGTTTAAGATATTGTATTAATCACTTGTCTGTTGCTGGGACAAAATATACAACACCTACGATTTAAAGGAGGAGCGGCTTAATTTGGCTCAGGATTTGGGGAGTTCCGTCCATGGCTGTCTGGCTCCAAGACAGAAATGTCAGACCAGAAGGGCGTGGTGGAGGAAAGCTGCTCACCTCATAGCAGCCAGGAGGCAGGGAGAGGGGGAAGGAGCTGGGAACAAGCATGCCCCCTTCTAGGTCATTCATTGTCTCTTCTGACCAGGCTCCACCTTTGAACACATAAGACTTTGGGGGACTATTTTAGATTTAAACCATAACAGATATGCAATGATATGGACTCTTGGTTACCCCTGACAAACTTGTCTTTGGCCTTCTCGTTTGTGCATACGGGATACACAAATCCAAGCATACGTTTGCCATCATTCTATGTGGTATCTATTGTTAACAGCCTTCACCAAATCCTTCCAGCATGTCTCCAGAGAGTATTTCCAACTGATGCCTTTTCCAGAATACTGATAACCAGTTTGTAGAACTGAAGAGATTTCAAAGGTATAATTTTTGAAAATCTAATTTCTACCCATGGAGGAATTTTTAAAAAAAAATTTCTCTCTCTCTTTTTTGGGGTGAGGGGTACTGAGAATCAAACTCAGGGCCTTGCACTTGCTAGACAAGCACTCTACCACTTGCGCTAAATCCCCAAACTTAAATTTCTCTTTAATTGTATTTAGCTAGGTCTGCCTGAATCAGAGTCAAGTCAGTGCTGAGTACTAAGACTTTCAGGTTTGTGGATCATCTAGTTATTAATTCATGAGGTTACAGTCTATGAGATCCAGAATGGGCTGACATGATGGCTGTTAACAGTAAAATTCTCAGCAGGGATGTCCTAAAGTTGCAGAGAATGTAGCCAATTTAAGTTTTATAGTTACATTTGTACCTCTACTTTTCCTGGAAACTGGAAAGTAGGGGCAATAAGATTTTTGATTAAATGACAAGACCTTGCTAAGATTATGATTGTTCCAGTCAGTGTATATCTGTAACATTAGGGAGTAGTGGAGACTTCTCCCAGTGGGAAAAATGTTGTCTAACATTTTTAAGTTGATTATTGAAATGGCTTTTCAGCTCAGGAGGGCTTTACCATCCAGAGAATTTACAAGCATCCTGAATATGCATTCATAGTCTCAGGGCTTGGGGAACATTTTCAGTGTTTAATAAGAGGCCTTGGGGATATGGCTCAGACCAACGTCTCATCCTCATAGCTTGTTTTTTTTTTTCCCCTGGGTTATGATACTACAGTGGTGGCATAAATAATCCACATCTCTAGTTACTAAGGACACATTTCCCTACAAACTCTTATTCATGGTGGAAGCAATGCTGTACATTGTGATCAAAATTTACTCCAGTTTTTGGGTATAACTAAATGAATTAGAGATTCTTGAAATGAACAGAATAGCCTGATATTAGCCAGTGTTTCTGTTCTCTGAATATGTAGCTAAATATTTTGTCTAAAACAGATTTTATATAAAAATCTATTCATTTTCTTTCATTTCTCACATCATGAGTAACTCTTACAAAGGAGGAGAAAAGAGCATAAAGAACATTTATTTTTTTTCATGATCTATCAAAGCAGCCCCTTAACCTTCTGAATTATTGCTCCTACTAGTTGTTAAACTTTTAATGT
Source organism: Hystrix cristata (assembly GCA_004026905.1). NCBI lineage: Eukaryota > Metazoa > Chordata > Mammalia > Rodentia > Hystricidae > Hystrix > Hystrix cristata. The sequence goes on from PVJO010012357.1 coordinate 5,315, forward strand.
GAATTCATCTTTTGAGAACATGGAGTCTATTTTTCATCCCATTTTTTTAGGCCTGCTTGCTGAGGTCAGCTGTTCCCTCTATGTCACAACATTGACAAATCATGTACAATGTCGGAGGCATGATAGCTCTGCGTGTGTGTGTGTGTGTGTGTGTCCATGTCCCTTTTGATACCAGCTATTGTAAAGGCCATTAGCTCAGCCACTTCATCTGGCCTCTCTTTGGGCAAGTTATCTTCTAATACAATTTTATGTAGTCACTGCATAACCTCAGTGGTAATGACTTTGACCATTTAAAAAGAACATTTGTTCCACATTGCCTAGGAGAACATCAACTGGGTCTTCCTCAGGGATACTCACTTCTATAGTTGCTGCTGTACAGTGCTGGGCTTTCCTCTGCCAGAGCAGGAAGCAGCACTGCGGGGTTGAGATTCTAACACTGATAGATGACAATATGAGAAACCAACAAGCAGTCCTTATACCTGCACAGTTAATTGGCTTGCCAAGCTTACTGGATGTTATTTGTCAGTAATCCAGGGTGAGGAATCTACTAGGTTTATGGAGAGACGCGAATAATATCTATAGAAAGACTGGCCAGTTCCCAACACTCATGGCACATGACAGGCAAGGAAACACTCTGCCATCCAATCTAGAGAAGCGCCTACATCAAGAGTGGTTTCTGGAGCTTCCCAGGTTAGTAAGCCAAAGCCTCTGCTTGGTACCTCTCAGGTAGATCCAGGATGGGGGCTGCTGTAACTTAAGATTTAAAAGTGACAAGGTTAGTTTCAGCCTCAAGTAAGTTTTCTGGTTACCTGTTTTTGATAAATTCATGAAAGGATGAAGTTATACTGGAAAACTGGGCATCCATTGCCTTTAATACATTTTAAGTTCCCCAGAGCAGTTCCCTATTTGGAAGTGGAGGGAGGTCTTATTGCCCAGGCCAGCCTTGAACTCCTGGACTCAAGCAATCCTGCTGCCTCAGCCTCCCAAGTAGCTGGCACTATAATCACTGACTACAAGCACTGCCTACAACACCTGGATTCTTCCTTATTTTCAAATAAATATACTCTTGGATAAATGATAATTTTCCCTGTGAGGCTTTATCGTTTTTAGTCACTTGTTCCTTTAAGAGGTGGATTGCATTTTCTCAAGAGCTACCCAGGAGAGCTCTTCTTCTAAGCTCTTCTTCTTCTAATATAAGGTGTCTTTTAAAATTGAATGAAATGGTAACCTGTTGGAGTATTATGCTCTTTCTGTTTATTATTGACAGGTCATCTTTACTTTGTTTAAATAAAAGTTACCCAGGCAAAAATGGGACAACTGTAGACCATTCTAGAATTTTCTAGAATGATAGAATATGTATAGTCACATTATTAAATATTCTAGCCACCAGCCACATGTGGCTAATGGACATTCTTCCATCTCCTTCAACAATAAAAAATGTAAAATAATTGTACATGTTTAGGGGGTATATTGCGATATTTCCATGTGTGCACACAATATGTACTGATCAAATCAGGGTATAAAGCTTCCTCTGAGTCATAGCTGTAAAAACATATTGTTAGTTATCCCAAATAAGGGAAAAAACATCAACTATCTTTATTTACAGAGATGTTAATGAAGGCTGAGAAAGGTCTCCTGCAGCAGCTCTTCACCTGTAAGAGGAACTGGAGCTAGAACAGCATTGGAATGAGGTACTGTTGGAAACCTAGGAATAACTTTAGGAATGGTTCTTGAGTCTTAAGCAAACTGATATACTTTTCCATACAGCTTGTGGAAAAAAAAAAAAAGCAATCCATAGGCAGACAGAGCCAATATGATATATATGGTTCTCTGGCCAAGATTACATATATACATGGATTGGCCAAGGCAATTATGGAGGCACAGAAGTCCCATAACAGGCCATCTACAGCTGGAGACCCTGGAAGGCATTAATGTGACTCAGTCCTAATCTCAAAGCCTGAGAACCCGAGGAGTGCAAGTCCTGCACTCCAAGGCCAGTGAGCCTGGGGTTCTGATGTACAAAGGCAGGAGAGGAAAAGTGCATGCTTGCTCCAGGGCAGCGACCTGTTTCCCCTTCCTCTGTTTCCTGCTGTCCAGCCCCCCAGCTGACTGGATGGTGCCCACCCACATCGAAGGCAGACCCGGCTCATTCAGTCACACACATGCGTGCACCGATCTTCTCTGGAAATAGCCCCAGCCTCACAACCTCAAATACTTTACCCAGGTCTCTAGGTCAGCAGTCCCCAATCTTTTTGGCATCAGGGACTGATTTCTTGGAAGATAATTCTTCTGAAGACTGGGAGTGGGGAATGGTTTGGGGATAATTTAAGCATATTGCATTTATCATGATCTTTATTTATATCAATTTTACATTGTAAAATAAAATTAAATAACTATGCAACTCACCATAATTAGAATCAGTGGAGACCCAGAACTTGTTTTCCTGCAACTGAACAGTCCCATCTGAGGGTGATGGGAAACAGTGATAGTTAAAGTGTGTGGCTTATATTCAGTCTACTCCATAATCTCATTTTGTTTGTTCTCACTGCAGTAAACCCTGCTTAACAAAAACAGGATGTTGGAAATGGAATCAGACTTTTCACTGTTTTCGTAGCAATCTCAGGATATTCTTTCTTGACTTTAACCCAGAACCTATGGAGATATAAAGTTTCAAAGATACTTTTAAGGCCACTGTCATTTGCAGTCTCAAGCTATCGATCCTCTTCTAGCATGGAGAAAGCTGAATCACCCGGCTTCTTCACAAATGGGTCACAGATCCATTCCTTCCCAGTTTAGGGTCTTTCGTGGTTGGAGAGCAATGTTTAAACTCTTTTGAAAGTTGAGATAGGTGATCACACACCCGCTGGGAAAAAGAAAATTCTGGTTAAGTCTCTTTCAAAACCTCTGCTAGTGTTTGAAACATGTCAAGAATCCCAATATTCACTTGTCACCCCATAATTCCATCTTGGCTTTGAATACATTCATTCTATCTGCTGACTTGAACACGGTTGTTGTTGTCATTCTCCCCTGAAGTGACAGATTGAGTTCATTGAGAAGGTTGGATAAGTCACACAAGTAAGCAACTTTTGTGACTCATTCTGTGTCACTGAAATGTGCCGCCAGTGGTGACTTTTTCTAAAAGAAATCTCTGGAGCACTTCTTGTAACTCAAATACTCTAGCCAGTGATCTGCCTTCAGAAAGCCATCTCACTTTTGTGTATAAGAGATGTGAGTGCTCTGTATTTATCTCCTCACACAGCTGCACCTATCTGAGTTAACAGCATGTTCTTTAATGTGGTCAATAATGTTCATCACATCCTGCAAAATGTTGTTAAGTGCGGGTGATATGTTTCAGTTAGCTGATATTTCTGTATGGATGACAGTGTGCAGACTCACATTCAGAAGCAGCCTCTTTGATCCAAGTAATGAAACAGAAAGCCATCCAGTCACAGCAGCTGCTCTGTCTGTGCATATGCTGACACAGAATGACCAACTCAGTTTGTGATATGTAGTCATTCAAAGACTTGAATACTTCTGCAGCTGTGGTGTTGGTTGGCAATGAAAGTGCACGTACATATCCTCACGCACATCCTTCTGAAAGATATATTTCACAAAAACAAGCAATGTTGCCTTGTCGTCAACCCAGATTTCATATCACATGACTCATTAATCCTCTCTAACCATTGTGTATCAATAGCCTCCGCTATTTCATCAATTCATCTAGTTATGATGCTAACCAAAAGAGGAACACGTGCCACCTTTTGAATTGCAGCCTCTCCTAAAAGTTCATGACAAATGTTCTTAGCAGGGGGCAGCATCAACTCTTCGCAATAGTACAGGGCTTCTTGGCTTTAGCAGTGAAGTTAGCCACCAAGAATGATGCTCTCAGTGCAGACACGTTTGATGACATGGTGACCTTCAGTAATTCCTTTTGTTTTTGTGTTCACATTCTTTTCTCTTGAAAAATTCCAAAGGTTTGTCTTTTAAAGAGTGCTTGGTCTTCATGTGGTAAAGCAGTTTTGAAGCTTTCGTAGCTTCATTGAATAGCCAGTCACCACATATTTTTCAAAATGGGCTTGGAGACTGTGAATCATCTGCTGCAATGAACCTGTAATTTAAGTAGGACTCTTGGTTTTCTTTTAAATGCATCTTAGTTTTAGAGTCTCCTGCTATCTCATCATTAGGTCATTCTCCCTTTTCAAGGAAGCTCCCCAGAGTCATTTGTTTTTCACTCATTTTGCTAGGGTTAGCTTGTGGGCTACTGAAACTCCGATTGAAACAAGTGCACTGTGTGATAAACAGATGCAGACAGAAGTGGTAAAAAAAATAGTGGGCAGGCCGTGTGCAGACTAAAATAAGTGTCAGATTCTGACTTAAAATCTGCCACTAGTTGCAGCCATACAATTGAAGTGCATCAACTCATCTGCCACTATACAGCCTGCATCCAGATGCAGCTTAATTATCACTTACTATTCACTAATAGAGTTTTGATATGAGTCTGCAAACAACTGATTTATTAAGGTCTGACGTAGTCAAACCTCTCCGCTAATGTTAGTCTGTAGTTGCAGCTGCTCCCCAGCACTAGCATCACCACCTCAGCTCCACATCAGATCATCAGGCATGCAACCTGAGTCTCCTAAGAAGCATGCAGCCTAGATCCCTCACATGTGCAGTTCACAGTAGGGCTCCTTCTATGAGAATCTAATGCTGTGGTTGATCTAACAGGAGGTGCAACTCAGGTTAAAAATTAAGTGATGAGAAACATCTGTAAATACAGATGAAGCTTAGCTTACCCTCTGCTCACCTAAACACACACACACACACACACACACACACACACACACACACACACACAGAATCACCTTCTGCTGTCCTGCCTGATTCCTAACAGGCCACAGACCCACATTAGTCCCTGGCCAGAGGCTGGGGACCCTGCTGTAGGTATTCCTTTACTGATCAAGTTGACATCCAAAACTAACCCTCAACAGACTGCATAAAGAATTTCTGATCTTCTGATCTGTCATTGATTATATTATTCGATTCAATTCTGGGTTTCAGAGGATACTGAAATGACTTAGGCAATGGCTTGGAAGGATCTGCCTGGGTCTTTACAGGTTCTGTTCCCATATGAACTAGTTGGAGTAAAAGACCTACAGTTTAAGAGACATTGTTTAGGCAACTTTAGGCCAGTCAAGTATGGACATCATATGCTGTGAAACTGTGTTTCCAGTGGTTCTTTGTTTTCCAAGAATAATCTTTCAGGTGAGTGATTCATCTGACAGCTGTATTAGTATAAGCGACCTCTGCCAGGTAAGTTGACAGGTGTCAAACCACACAGGAGCACTCAGTGTTTTATGCTAATATGGTAGTCAAAGTTTCAGCCATGGGTAGAAAAGGAAGTGGGTTTGAAATACTCACAGTGGTAGCACACTGATTTCTCTGAGAGACTGGTGGTCTCATTGCAATGAGGTTTAGGAGAGAAACGATGGAACTTGTGTTAACTAGAAATTGGCCTTTGTGCCTCTTTATGTCTATAGATGTGGTAGGTAGAACTCTAAAAATGCTTTCCTAACCCAAGCTTCCCAATCCTGGCTACCCAACAGTAACCCAGGCACTGCCAAGAACGGATTGTGCAGTGTGATTAAAACCTCACATCAGTTGGCATTAAGATGCGGAAATTATCTGTTGAGCCTCAACTGATCGCACAAGTCCTTAAAAGCAGAGGACATTTCCCAGCTGATGGGAGGAGAGGAAGGTGGAAGAGGCGGGCAGGAGGGAAGTCGAGGAATCCAGGCATTAGAAGGAATGGAAATGCCAAGGTTGGTTTGAAGACAGAGAGGGCTACTTGTCAAGGAAGGCAGTGACCTCTGGCTCCTGACGGACAGCCAGAAGGAAACACGGACCTCAGTCCTGCAACTGCAAAGGACCAAATTCTGCTAGTACCCTCAATGGGCTCTTTCCTCAGATAAAATTCCAACCCGGCAAATGTCTCGTTTTCAGCCTTATGAGACCCCAAGCAGAGCACCTGGCCACGTCACCTGGGTCTGCGACCTCCAGAATGGTGACAGGATCAATAGGTCCTCTGTGTGTGTGTGTGTGTGTGTGTGTGTGTGTGTGTGTGTGTGAGATGCTGGGGACTGAACTAAGGTTCTCGCACATGTTAGGCAAGAGCTCGCCCATGGAGATGCATTTCTGCCCTGATGGGTGCTGTTTTAAGATGTTAAGTTTGTGGTGTAACAACGGTCAGAATCAAAAGAGAGTCACTTTTGTCAAATCCTGACAAAAACATAAATAGAGCAAGGAGATTGTGAAGGAGGGAATCACATGCATGTATGCCTGATAACAACTGTGACAAAGCACTCTGTCAGAACCACCCCCCCCACAGTCTTGCCCAGAAGCCACCGCAACCTTACATAGACAACATCTCTGCAACGACATTGCCCAGCAACTGGTCGTCCATCTTTGGATTGACACCACTCTTGCTATTGGTCATTGCTCAGGATAATTGGCTCTAAAACTGAATACAGTCCTCATTTTGCCTTTAAAAACTCCCCTTCCTCAACCTCCTTGGATACACACATAGCTTACTATGCCATGCATAGTCCCTTGCAATGCTGCTCACCAATAAACTCTTAATCTTTGGAGAATTTCTGACTGTTATTAGGTTGGCAGGGGTAATTCGTTCGGCATCAATAGGAACCAGTACAATCAGTAATTTCTCTTTTTCTGAAGGAGAGAACAGAGGACATAACTGAGTACTCTGAAGGCCTTTGAAATTACGTCAGTGAGAGTTCTTTTGCTTGCAGCCAGAATTTTGCTTGCAAAACAAGACTTGAAAGCATAAACCTGGCATTTTGCCCTGGTTCCAACAGGACATACCACCATGGGGGAAACCCCACAGATGTTACACTGAGAGAAACCCAAAAAGCAAGGCCTTCACATCTTATTCTAGTCCCCGACATAAATAAAACACTGAGCGTGTCCCACAGAGTGGTCCTGACTTTCATGACTATGGTGATCATGTTGACAATACGATTGTTGTCCGCCTGACTATTGAGATAATAACATGAAAGTGACCAGCTTTCCACCACCACCAGACCAGACCGTAAGTGTGGTGACTTTGGTGATGTCGCAAAGATGTGTGTCTTAGTTACTTTTCTTTCATTGCTGAGACAAAATACTAGACACTCAAAGTTAGGGGAAGAAAGGTTTATTTAGCTCACAGTTTGTAGAGGTTTCAGTCCACAGTCAGCTGGGTCCGGGGAGGGTGGCAAGGCAGACAGGCAGAGGACAGCCAGCAAGGAATGCAAGCAAGGGGCGGGGGGCTAACCAGCTTCTTCCTGTATTTTATATTTTATCCAGGCTACCTGGTTTTAGGGTGGTCAGTACTCCACCCTTAATCCTAATACCCTTAATCTTAGCATCACATCCTTGATCCCAGCAGAACCACGCCAAAGCAATCAGTGGACTAATTTAGTAATCACACACTCTAGATCCTGCCACCTCTTACCACATGAGGCTTTGGGGGGACATCTAGACACAAACCATAACAATGTATCATTGTTCTTTTAAAAATTTGTGCTTTATGATTTGATAAGTAAATAGTCCTGATGTCTGGCTCTCTGGCATGTTTTGGAAAGAACCTTTACCTTTTCTTTTCAAAATACTTTTGTTTTTGACAATGGATACATGTTTCCAGAGTCCCCCTGTGTTCAGTATCTGCCTCAATTCCTCCCCATTCTAAACTGATTTCTGGGTAAACTGAGAAACAGAATGCTCACACGTCTTGTAGTCAAGTTTTGGGGTGGGCCGTCTAAATTGGAAGCCGCGGGTGTCTTATTTTTCCCATGCGTTTTCTCCTAAAGGCTTTTCTTACAATTCCCCGCTACATTTGCAGCTCCATTTGCAATTTCCCGATGATTCCAATTTCTTCTGACTGATTTAGCAATTTTGGGACTCAATAGCATCTTGACGAATTCCATTAGAGCTCTTTGGTAGTTTACTTCTCTGTCTACATCTGACTCTTTTTTTTTTAAGCTTTATTGAGATACAATTTCAATGGCAGACAATCTACCTATCAAAGTTCACAATTAAATGGCTTTTAGTACATACTACTAGAGTTGTACAGCTATTACTACAATCTATGGTGGAACCTCTTTACTTTCCTAAAAAGAAACTGCACCTTTCAGCCAGTATTCATGCCCTTCCTCCAGCTAGACAACTATTATGCTTTCTCTCTTAAGGCTTGCTGATTCTGGGTATTCCATGAAGAAAATCATATAATATATATATTTTTTAAACATATAACCATGTCCAGCTGGCTTGTTTTATTAGAGACGGGGACATGGAGATAACAGTATGAAGACAGCTGGGACCCCAGGTTGGGAAGAACACGCTCCCCTCCCCATATTGCCCACTGCCCCAAATAAAAAATAACCCAACTATGGGGGAGCACCTGAGACAGCAACTGGGGCGTGGGGGAAGGAGACACGAAACGTGAGGGCAGCAGTGAAGACCATGCGTGTGCTGGGAGGGCCTGAGGCAGAGGCTGTATGAGTCTGTATTTTCTGGGTAGGCATATATAAATATAAAGATAATGTGCTCTTTCTCCCCTCTTCTTCTGCTGCGCTGCTTGCTGCCATCCCAGCATCTTTCCACATGAGGGCGAGATGAGCACATCATCACCCCTACATCCACCAGCTTCTGGATCTTCTGCCCTGTTCCAGGGTTCTTTAAGTGTTCGCTGAGCGCCTGGGGGTCCTTCTGCGTCTGCTCCAGGATGAGCCACGTGGCCGGCTCACTCTGTCTGCTGCACCTCAGGGCCAGCTGTGGCCCATCGCTTCACATCCTCAGCGTTGTCATGTCTGTTGTACTGAGCCCACCTACAGCGTTGGTAACCGTCTGCAGCCTCTTCACAGGTGGAGTCCGGGTCCAGTGCCTTCTGGTATACAGTCATGGCCTTCGTGTGGTCCTTCATGGCTTCTAGGACAGTGGCTTTCCTGGTATAATCCTTGATGAAGTTCGGCTCCAGCTGGACACATTCTTCACAGTCCTTGATCGCCAGCTGGACCTCCAGGAGTTTGGTGTAGCAGGCAGCTCGATTGCTGTACAGTTTGGCATCTCTTGGGTTCTGTTTAATGGCTTCTGTATAATGCTTCATGGCCTGGGGATAGTCTCCTTTCTGAAAACACTCATTGCCCTTGTTCTTTTTCTCCAAAGCTAGGTCAGGATTGATGTAGCCCAACCGCTCTTGCTCCTTCAGAATTTTCTCTGCCTGCTGGCATTTCTTCAGTACATCTGGGGTTCGGTGCTCTGCCAAAGACTTGTAGAAATGGATGGCATCCTTGTACTTTTCCTCTCTGAAGTCAGAATTGCCAATTCGAGCATAAGCTTTGGTGATCTGTTGATAGTCTTCCCAGTTCTTTCTCTCCATTTTGATGGCCTTCTCACAAAGCTCCCGGCATTTATTATAGTCGCCCTTTTCAAAGTATACTGCCGCTTGACTGGTAATGTAAGTCACCGTGGTGGGGTCTGGTTCCTTGGCTCTGTCATAATGCTTCAGTGCTGTGTCAAAATCTTTCTTCTTATAGGCATTGTTCCCCAACGCTTTTTCTTTCAGTGCCCGTTTCTTATTCTCTGGAAGATCCTCTTCCATTGGCTTGGTCTCCTTTTTGGGGGGAGGAGGAAGAGGAGGGGTTACAGCCTCTTCTTCCACATGCATACTGCCCAGATCCACCCCAAGGAGGACACTGAGTGTGCTCATGATCTGAGGGTCTTGTAATTTTGTGCCCAGGTCAGACGGCTTGTTTCGTAGTTGCTTAATCAGTTCCCTGTAGGTGGATCACTGAGCAGCGTCCTTGTCCTGGGATCATTCTCCAACTTCTGATATAGGTTGGGCATGTTGAAAGGGCTCATGAATTTCCTCTCTGCCAACAGGGCCTCCGTATTCTGTAAACCCGCTTTGAACTGAGGGTTATTCACTTCCTGTTTTGGACCCTCCTCTTAGGTTTGCTTGGCTTCTTCATACCGGTTTTAGAACTCAAGAGTTGCTCCTTTTCTTCAATAACCCTTGCCCCAGTCAGGCTTCAGGTCAGTGGTTTTGCAGCCATCCTCATAAGCCTTCTGGTAGTCGCTGTTCTTGGCATAGGCTGTGGAACGATTGCTGTAGAGCACATGGTTGTGGGGATCCAGCTTAAATGCTTCAGTGTGGCATTGTAAGGAGTTATCAATATCCCAGCACTCAGGGCCTCATTGCCCTTCTCTTTTAGCTCATTCACCTACTTCATGTCCAGCCCAGGAGTCCCCTGTACTGTCTTTTGTGGCAGTTTGTTATAGTGTTTATCAGTGTCTCATTTATTCTGTTTGACAAGTAATAGTCTAAGAAAATGTTTACCACATTTTATTTATCTACTCATCAGTTGATAACTTTGGGTCGTTTCCATTTTTTTTTTGGCTATTATGAATAACGATGCTGGAAACATTCCTGTACAAGCTTTGGCATAGCTGTATGTTTTCATTTGTCTTGGGTATATTCGTAGGAGTTGGATGACAGGGGCATATGGCAACCACTGGAGGAGCTGCCAGATTGTTCTCCAAAGTAGTTATATTATTTCACATTCCTATCATTAATGTACAAGGGTTACAATTCCTTTACATCCTTTCTGGCACTTGTTATTTACCTTTTTGAGCCTAGGCATCCTGTTGGATGTGAAGTATTGTCTTGTTGTTTCGATTTGGATTTCCTCGATGGCTAATGATGTTAATCATGTTTGTGTGCTTATGGGTCTGTTTGTGCATTTTCCTGGAAGAAACGTCTACTCTAATCCTTTGCTTACTTTTTAATTGTGTTATTTGCCTTTTTATTGTTGAGTTGGTATTTGATTTGTAAATATTTGCTCCTATTCTGTGATTGTCCTTTCACTTTCTTGATGATGTCCTTTGAGGCATAAAACTTTGAATTTTGCTAAAATTCTGTTTATGTACTTTTACTTTTATTGTTTGTACTTTGGATGTCATTCTAACAAAACATTTCCTAATCCAAGTTCATGACAATTTAAATCTACACGTTCTACTAGGAGCTGCATAGTTTTAGCTCATATCTTTAATCCATTTTTACTTCAGTTTTATATTTGATATGAAGTAGGAGCCCAACTGCATTCACATGGATATAGAAACCTGATTGTCCAGTATTTCTGTTGGACGGTATGATTGACAAGTATTTGCATGAGAAGATACAGACAATAAAGAGAATAGATGGAAATTCAGATCTTGGGACTTCGCAGATAGAGTTCGGATCAGATGCTCAGTAGCTCATTAACTCCTTATTCTCAGACTCAGTGATGAACATTTGTTTCAGCACATAGTTAATAGGGATTGCAAATCAAGGTTGAAAACTCAACCAAAAAAACCTTAGTATAGCAGAAGTCTCATACTGTGCCATGCACTGGAAACTACTGACCACGACCCAGATCATCACTCAGCAAGCAAGAAATCTGTTTTGCTGTAGAATGACTCCCCACTAAGAGCAGCATGATCCCTGGCTCAAGGGGCCCCTGAAGACTCACTCTTTATATCAGGCCATCCACTGCTTCAGACAGGAGAACCTCAAAGGCGATCTCAGTGGAATTTTCGGGATTGTTAACCGTGGGGCCTAATGTCAATTTTGCGTTAAAGGCACATTGTGGTGGGTGTATAATGCCCACGTTTATTCTTTAGAATATTTCTATTGATGAATTATTAATTTTAATTTTATGAGTTTTGTTATATTAACAAGAAAAATATGAAGAAAAAAGTATTGTATTTTTAATATTTATACAGTGTTTATAAAAAAGGATCAACATTTTCAACATCGACTGTTTTTGGTTTACAAAGTCTAAAAAAAGACTACAGAAGTAAATTCTTATATGAACTACAGTGAAAATACCAGTAGAACTCTACAACAAAAATAATCTTTACTTCAGTTATCACACCTGAGGCTGTCTTCACAAATGACAACAGTGTGTTCCACACACGTGTATCACTTGCACTGGTAGCACACATGTTGTTTTCCTGTCTTTTTTGTAGGGTGTAGTTGACGTCTCGCTGGTTTTGCTGTTTTGTCAAGAGGTTCTTATTATATTATACAATGTGTAGCAAACATGAACATAAAATATCCATAAGGTATTAAATTCGTAATATGTGTTGCATGTTTAGAATAAACATCAACATTTTCACATCAGCCGTGTACTTGCTTACAAAACCTAAAAGGTAACATCAGAAATAAATTCCTATGTGAACTACAATGAAAATACCAGTAGAACTCTACAACAAAATAATTTTTGCTTCAATTGTCACATCCAAGGCAGTCTTCACACACGAAAACTGCATGTTCCATACACAAGGACCTATTACACTGGTAGCATGTATGTTTTGTTTCCCTGTCCTTTTCTGTAGGGCACAGTTGACATGTTTTTGGTTTTCCAGGGTTGTAGGTCTTTTGATATGGTGCCTGCCTGTTCATCTGTCAGCTTACCAGTGTGGGCCACAGTTTTTTTGTGTAGTTTTGTGCGCAGAAACATTTTGTTTTCCTCTGCTGTAAATGATTCAGTCCCGAACCTGTAAGAAAATTTCTCTGTGATATTTTGTACTTATTATTTTCTTTGTAAACTGTCAAACTATTTATACCATACATATTTAGGACCGAGTAAAACACAACCATTGGCCAATGCGTTGTGATTCAAGTGACATCATAGTAGCTGTATAACTTATTAACAACATCTACCCCATCTTTGGTTTTGTTGTAGAAAGTTACCATTGCAGGCTTCAGTTTTGTTGAGGTTTCTCTATCAATATTTCCATCAGGGTGCAATGTTGACATCAGCAGTACCAGTGTGTTTTTCTTTGCGGTATACAAGGCCAATGTTATATCTTTCTGAAATCCAAAGATTGGACTATACAATTCTCTGATTTGAAATTGCAACATTTCATTTGGAATTTCTGCTTTGTTCTTGTGTAGTTCCTATGCTGGTTAACTTGTGCTTTGTTAGAAAATGTAATGTCAGTTGGAAACTGGCAAACCAATTGTTGAATATCACATTCCAATTAGTTGGGAGATGGGAGCAACAAGTCTGTTCACAACATCATTCAGTTTATTACCATATGTATACGGGCCTGGTGGCTGAGTTCCAGGATAAACTTCTAAATTGAAAGTATAATATGTCTTCCCATCTACCAGGGCATATATTCTTATACTGTATTTCAAAAGCTTGTTTGGCATATACTGCCTAAAGCTACAGCAACCATGAAATGTTGCAAGCTGTTCATCAATAGTCATGTATTCAGATGGTGTGTAAATTCCTTGACAATTGCTCACAATCTCTCAAACAATAAGAGGATAGCAGCCAGATTATCAGTTCTTTTGCTTTCTTGGTGGGTGGTTTTGTCATTGAATCTCAGGTAATTTTGAAGGAAACCAGTCTCCTCAGTGTCATTGTTATTCTTCAAACCTCAAGCCCACACCCATCACTTCTCCATAAGTCTTTTACATTCTTGCAATTACCATGAGAAAGCCCTTCTAAGTACAGCAAACCTATGAATGCTTTCAGGTCAGCTAGTGAGGTATCACAATAAACACATTTTTTAGTATGGCACTTAGTGCATACAGAATGTTTTACTTGTATTTCAGTGCTTGTATATTTCACAACGTCTTGTATCATTTCATCTGTTACAATTTCCAATATCGAATGGCAATGCTGACATTCTGTCCAATAAGTTTCACCCCTACCAAGATCCTCATTATATTTTTGGACCTGGTTCTAACACTGGATTATTCTATTTGGTTGTGTGACCATTTTGTACCATTTGACTAGTCAGATATGTAGTCATATTGCTGTTTTTGTCATCATCTGAATGAAGGAGGTCTTCATTCCTGTGTCTGTATTGGTTGATTCTTGCTCCATTTTGCTGTCACAGGAACTTCGGCTCACGTGGCCAGCATCAAAGCCATCATCATCATCATCATCATCATCATCATCATCTGTGCATGAGTCACCTGATGACTCACTTTTGACCTCCTCCAAAATTTGCAAAACTGATTTTTCATGTGCCATTGTACTGAACTGGGCTATTTCCACCAGAAAAATCAAAAGAAAACTTAAAAAAAACCCTAAATGCACAGAAATTTAACAGTGAACTTTTCATGGGTAAAACTTACCTGTTGCTGCCTTTGAGCTCCTGTACACATCTTGATGTTTGTCTGCCAAGTGGGTGAATGCACAGGTGTGTTTCGTGTTTCCCCAAGCCCATTATGGTAAAGTACATGTGTACATAACAGAATGGTGTGGGTGTATTTAACCCCCATGATGCTCAGAGAAACATATGCCAAAACTGTTACATAGAGCATTATGTGGGTAAAAATCCCAGTTTGACACTTTTGCATGGATGTGTATACCTTGCCATTTGTCATACCAAGTGGGTGAACATAAAGGTTGCTTCCTGTATGCCCCAGGTGCAGCTACTGAGATGCCAGCTACCATAATGCCAAAGTACAAATTTACTTTAGAAAAGTATGGTATGTGTATATTTAACCCAATATTATGCTTAAAGAAAAGGTGATGAGCACCACAGTGATGGAAAGTTTTATTTACTGGATTTATTTGCTTGCTAAACAAGACATCAGAGAGGAAAGTCACTGAATGACTCTTCGAAGGACAAGGGAAGAGGCTTTTATATCCTAAGCCAGTTTGTCGTGATTATGCTAATCAAGAATTAAAGGCAATGAAGTACTACTCTGCCGTAAAGTAGGGTAAAAACATTTTTAAGTAAATGGATGCACTTGTGAGACCATAATGTTAAGCGAAATAAATCAACACACAAGTTTAAATATATACAAAATTTAAACGAAGAACAAAATATAGGATAGATAATAGGAAGTAAGGAAATTTTTTTCAAATGGGAAGGAGAACAAGAGATGGGGGAGTAGAAGGAAGGAAGGAACAAATGGTTAAAAAAAGAGAATTTTTTTTTTTAAAGCAGTACATTAAGGCAGAAGGTGCATCAGTGGTTTTTGCCCGGCATGATTTTGTCTGCCACCACCCTGTGGATACTGGGTGATGTCTGGAGACATTGTTAGTTGTTACTCCTGATATCTGTGAGGAGAGATCAGGGATGCTGCTGGGCATCCTGTGGGGTCCAGGACAGTCTCCCACAATAAGGAATTGTCCAGACTAAAGTACCAATGGTGCAGAGGTTGAGAGACCCTTAATTAGAAGATCTGTTTCTATACAGGCATTCTTGGCTGCTTGCCCCTTAGCCACTCTTCTTTGCTTGCAGAGTCTGCCTTCCACCATGGAAACTGACAGGACCAGGTTCCCTTTAATTCTCTGTCCTTCTTGAAGCCAGGACTGAGCCATTTCTGGCCAATGGGCCGTAGTCATTGTTCTGCGGAGGTCAGTATGGTTACATGCAGTGCCGGACATACACAGAGGTGCCCAACAACTTCCTACTTTTCCTTGCTCACCTCTGCTGTGTCCATCTGGTCTCCACTGTTGGCCCTCCTTCTTAATGGCGGTCTCACATCATCTTGAGATGTTTGACCAAAAACCTATACAAAAAGTAGCTTCTTGTGGACAGACACCTCATTCCCCTTCATGGACCAACTTTGCTTGACTTATGAGACTGGCTGCTTGGACACTCTTCTGATTTTTCAGCTTCTCCTTTGACCTTCATTTCCTAACTCCTCCCATACCTTGGAAAGCCTTGTTCCCTTAAAAGATTTCTTGTCCCATAATCTGACAAACCCTAAAGGATACTCCTGGACACCGTAGGGTCTGGCAGTGCACAGTGTTCTCTGTCCTTTGCTATTGATGTTTTTATTTTGTTGCAGTTCTGAGTATAAAAGTACAGGCTACCCCAGGAAGGCCAGCTGGTGATTTTGGCAGGTTCTAAATCCATCACAGCCCTACACCTCCAGCGAGTCCTATTCATAAACAAGATGACATGAGTTCAATCTGATTTTACTTTCTATTGGGGGACAGAAAGTGCATTACCCGTGTATTTCTGAGAAATGCAGCAAAGAAGATTTGCTTGCTGCTTTCCTGCTCACTTTAGATGTCCCCACAGCAAGCACAGGGATCCCAAGGCTCATCTCACCTTTCTGATATCCTCACAAGTAAGAAATTACCACAGTGGTGGCTGCAACCTCTCACTGTTTAGATGTCTGGGGCGTTTGACATGATTGTCTGGCATTGTATCAGAGCATGATAATACTTAATGAGGGTCTGACTTCCTCAAAGACAAATTTTTCTCCCATCAGTTCCTATGCATATGAAGCCAACAAAGCTCGAAAATCCTTTGTTTGGAATTCTGGCCGGTTCTCGCTCTTCCCGGAATGAGCAAGGCCTGCATTGTGTCAGGATTAATTCATCCTCTGGCTTGTGCTTTTGACAGAATAAACAAAGTTTCCAAGGAAGTAAACTTTATGTTTAAAATGTTTATGTTAAATTTTATCTGTTCAAAAATCAAACATATATTATCATGCAATAATTACCTATTGTGGAAAACATAGACATATTTAAGATGAAACATAAGTCACTTGAAATCTCTCAACCCGGAAATACCACTGTCACCATGTGGAACATTTCAGTCTCATCTCTGGAGATATAAATTGTATATTAGGCTTGAATTCTGTATCAGTGAGTTCCACATCCATGAGTCAGGCAAACTTGGATCAAAGACATTTTTTTAAAAGTGCATCTGTACTGAACACGTAGTTGCTTTTCCTTGTCATTATCTCCTTAAATAATACCGTATAATGACTACTGACATAGCGCTGACATTTTATTAGGTATTAGAAGTCATCTAGAGATGATTTGAAATACATGAGAGGATGTGCATAAGTTCTATGCAAATAACTTCCCATTTTATATAAAGGACTTCAGCATCTGTGGAGTTTGATATCCATGGCGGGGTGCTCTCCTGGACCCAGGGCCCCACAGATACAGAGGGATGATGCTACGTGGAGGATGTAGAAACTTAAAAAAAAAAAAAGCACAATTCACAGAATAAAGATGAGAAGAAGAAAGATAATTATGCTGGCATTAGGATTGCGCTATGGTTTGTGCCTAAATGTCCCCCCAAAGCCTCATGCAGTCAGAGGTGGCTGGATCTACAGTGTGTGATGCTGGGATTAAGGACGTGTGATTACTAAATCAATCCATTGATTGGTTTGGCACTGCCCTAATCCTGGCAGCCTGAATAAGATGTAAGGGACAAGAAGAAGCTGTTTATGTCCTTTGCCTACCTTACTGCCTTCTGCCTGTCTGCCTGCCACCCTGCCTTGGATCCAGCTGATTGTGGACTGAAAACTCTACGAACTGCGAGCTTAAAAAAAACCTTTGCTCCTTCAACTTTGGGTGTTGGGTATTTTGTCTCAGTAATGGGAGAAAAGTAACCAGGACAGACTGTTTCAAAGTAATTTTGAGGATGGGAGCAGAAGCATAAGATCAGTGTCTCACTTCCAAAGTCCTGGACTTAACGATGGATTGCAGAACTAATAACGCTGTGTAACAGACCAGTTTGAATTTTTAGTGGCTTGCAGCAATGAACTTTTATTCAGAATGCATGCTCCACAGGGCCCCCTGGGATGGGCTCCAGGCCTCAGGGTGGGCTCGGAGGTGCTCCACGGTCTCTCATCCCCCTCAGACCAGCAGCACCTGGAACTTGTTTTTCCTGGTGACTGTCAGGGCCTGTGAGCCCAGCTGCACTGCACACACACCCACGTTCAAGGCCTTTGCTCACATCTCGGCCACTAATATCCCACTGACCAAAGCAGCATCAGTGCAGGAGAGAAATAAACTTCATCCACCGTGGGAGAGAGAGGGGAGCGAATCAGCTGAATTACCTCATGTGACAAAATTGCTTTTTCATCAGCGTTTAGAGCCATAGTTAGGTGAGAATTGCTGGAGCAGGTTTGAGCTTGTAACAAGCCTCAGGGAGGGGTCTGCCATAAACCCAGGCAGAGTTTCTGCTCCTTCCTCTCCTTGAAGAAAAAAATCAGCTCCTCTTTCTCTGTGTCTGTATCTCTGGCTCCTACACCGTGGAGCCTGGCTCACAGTGGGAGGTAGATGTTTGGTGTCAAATAGATTTATGTTCCGGAGACATCTTTCTTCCAGAACAGCCTTACCTCATCACAATGCAGAAGGCACCTGGCCCAAGAGGTCCCAGGATTGACGACAGCAGCCAATATTTTAGCCAAATCTTTTCCTTGCATCAGCAGTGGCAGCTTCCTCCGGATTTTACAGGGAAGGAGCTGGTCTGCATTTACAGCCCATCAGTCACATTTGGCGGGGACAGACGTCTTTTTTCTGATTCCTTATCAGGTTGTGTGCTCACATCCTCACAAGGGCTTGGCCAGGGTTCAAGTGGTCAGAATCAGATGGCCAGTTTCAGCAGAGGCAACACAGTGTGACCCACACACAGAGGGAGGCTGCATGTGATATGTTTCTGTGGACTTCACAGGTTTGCTTGGGCTCCGCCTCCCAAAACAGCCTTCTCACCTGCTGCTCCTTGGCAGGAGAATGGGTGGACAGAGCACACTCCCGCAGCACTTCCAACCCACTCTGCATCTCTGGGACTCCTGAGCACACCATGGATGAGACTGGGGATCCCAGGCTCACAGGCTCTGTGTTAGCCCTCTGCAACTGTGACAAAATACCTGAGACAACTTATCACCGGAGGAAAGCTTCCTTTTGGCTCATGGTTCCAGAGGTTCCAGTCCATGGTCTCCTGGCTCTTTCAAGTCTCAAGCAAAGGAGTACATATATAATGGCAGCAAGCATGGTGACCAGGAAGCAAAGAGTGGGATAAGAAAGAACTGCTGTCCAATATTCCCTTTCAAGGGCCTGCCCCAATGATCTGAATTCCCTTTACAAGGCACCACTACTTAAATGTTCCACCACCTCTCAGTACCACCACAGACTGGGGACCAAGCCTTCAACATATGATTGTTTTAGGGACATTTAAGATCCAAACCATAGCGTGGTTTGAATGGCCTCATGGATGTCCCAAATAGGGATGGGGGGCTGTAGGGGCAGGGTAAGAATAGTCTGCTATAAACTTCAGGGCTGTGTCATGGCAGTGCTGGGAGAGGCCTGTGCACATCTGTCCTGAAAAGGGGTCCCTGGCTAGTAACAGGGAGCAGGAGCCTGGGCTAATGCCAGACATGAGCCAGCACTGAATAGTGACAGTTCTTGCTTTTTAACCTGGGCAGGGATGAGCTCTCAACTTGGTTGGCAAACAGACTAATCCTCCTGTACACTGGTTCTCGGGGTCTTCTCCCTTCTCCACACTTGGCACTTGTATCTGGTGTACACAAAGGGGCATCTGAAGATTTCACGCTTGGAGTACAAGAGGTGATGGTTGTGGACATCATGGTGTGGCCCAGAGTAGAAGTACCATTCCTGCGGCTGGTGGAACCCAGTAAGATCCCGGGCACTGAGTCTGTCACTGAAACTCTCGCCTCATTTAGCAAAATTTATTTGCATGCAGATATCAAAATATCTGCCTTCTGAGATTTCTGATTATAAATTGTGCACAAGCTTATTGAAGCTGACCTTTTCCTTCCCTGTCCTTCTATTTTTATCCTCTGCTCTCCTGGTTCAATTGGGCCCTTTTTGAAATGCTGAAAGCCATACCCACCTTGTCATGTCAAACACATTAAAATCTCCCCACTTCCACATCAAATGCCATTTTATATTACTAAATATAAGCTGAATTACATTTGATTACCTGACTTAAAATATATCTTATAAGGGCTGAGGTGTAGCTCAGTGGTAGAGTCTTCTTAGCACATGCAAGGCTCTGGGTTCAGTCCCCAGCTCCCCATGGGGGACATTATAAAACATAACATAATGTTGATCTTTCTTTCAGGTTAGAATCAATATTTCCTCCATCTTCTCCTTTCCTCTCAAGCCTCAAGGTCCTTGGAAAGCTGGTATATGTGCTTCTTCAGCCTGTGTGACATCTAGTGGGAACTGAAATACCATGTCATCCTACCCCAGAGAGGACTGACAGTTGGTTGGTCCATTCTTTGCACTGTCAGATGCCCTGAAGGCAGTTTTCTGGAAAACTTACTCTCACAGGTGTTTGGAGTTAAATAGTCCTCCAACAAAAAAGTTTACTCATTCAGCAATTGGAGTTCACTCAAACTGAGTGCAATCCTAATGCTAATGTTTGTCATTCGTGACGCTGCACCTGAATCAGGAGTCTTTAGCAAACCAGGTCAGATCCATGAAGTTGCATCCTCATGCAGTGTGTCTCAGGGAAGCCAGATGGCCGGATGGAGAATGACAGGTCTCTCTGCAGCACCGTCCATGTCACTTATTCCTTTGCAAGTGCAGGCAAGAAACCTGAAATAGAAGCAACGGGTGGAGGTGGCACAAGAAACATCCAGGTAAGTGTAGAAGGTTGCACATGACATCTGCAGCTTGTGCTTGAGACATGCTGCAGGAGTCTGTGGACAGAGAGCTCAAGTAAAATGCACCAGGCCCATGTTATATCTGCACACTTGGTTCTGCGCTATTGAGTGGACAGGGAAGGGAGCCGGGGCCTTTTAAAGACAAGGGCAAGTAAGTCATGTCTGTGTGTGTACTAACTTTTATCCTCAGGATGACCAAAGAAATGGTCAAACCAAACTTTTGGCATAACAATTGACAATTGGAAAAATGTACTGTATTTATATTTGAGGTGATTATGAAAAAACAGTACATGGACTCAAACTATGAGATTGCGTGTGTTTCACCTGCACCTCGTTTCCCCCCCATCTCTTTATGGGGAAGACTGGCTCTTGAATCTGTCCCTAGGTGAAGGCATGACACTGGATGGTGGATTCGTGATGGGCGATCTGACTAATAGCAAACAGTTAGGTCTTTGTAGGTCTTTGTAGCAGTATTGGTTGTTGTAGCTAATGGATAGTGACTCAAGGTGAGGCATCACAGAGTAACTTGAGTTTGGAAGAGCCCAGATGTCTTATTTCCATACTGTGGAGTCCTGTAGTCCAGCCAACCACCACTGGACACTGAGTTCTCTCTGGAGATTTCCTGTCTGGCTTGCTCCCCCTGGACTTTCTGGTGATTAAAATTCGTTAGGAAATAAAACAAAGAAAACTTCAATACTGCAATAAACACATAAGTATTTCTCTTGCTGGGAAGAGGCAATGTCCTTCCTTTCAACTAGGACAAAGTTTTTTCTCTCTCTCTCTCTCTTTTTTTTTTTGGTGCTGGGGATCGAACTTGGAGCCTTGTGCTTGCTAGGCAAGCACTCTACCACTTGAGCTAAATCCCCAACCAAAATTTTCTCTATTAACCTGATTCTTCATCACATTTTAGTAAACATATTACCAAACATTTATGTATTTGAAGATAAAAGAAACATTGATTTACTTCAATATCGTTGTGGGAGTGGATCTAGGATTTTTTAGCTCCAAAGCAAAAGTGGACACATATCTAGCACAATAAAAGAGCCACGTTCTGGTTCCGGACAAGTTGATGTAGATGCATGTCCCTCAGCTCTGTTTCGCTGATATGTACAACTCAAGGCTCTGGAAATAACTCAACAGACAACCAAATAGGACTCTCAAGGGTAGAACAAGGAAGGCAGATTGGATGGGGAGCTAGAACTTGGGGACTGATGTGGTGCTGAGTTCCCTGACTGTTTTCTTGATCTTAGCTATCGTATCATCTCTGAGTAAAACTAGGGCATTTAGCACAAAATCCCTGAAATGTCCCTCATGTGTTCCCAAGGCACTTGCCAAGTCAAAAGGACATTGTAAGCAGACAGGGACCGCAATATCCAGATAAGCATTATCTGAGGAACACCAGGAACCGGGCAGAGCAATGCTATTTGTAGAAACTGCCTTTCTGCTTGACGCTAAGTCAGCTCTTCCTCCGAATGCTGGTCACACCGTGAACAAAGAGCTAGTGATGTCACTGCTCTGTCATTTACTCTGTAATGTCCTATCCTCACCGTAACTGCACGTGGGACAGAGCACTGTGGAAAGCTGTAGTCCAGCTGGCCGCCACTGAACGCTGAGTCCTGTCTGGTGATTTCCTGTCTGGCTTGCTGCCCTACAGATTTTCTAGCAAGTAACTAGTCCAGCCCACCTCACTGGACATTCCATGTACCTTCTGGTAACTCTGCTGTCCAGCCTGCCACCTCGGACTCTATCTTTTTTGCTACTAAGTCTCACTTAACTCTAGCCTTCCCTGTTGAGACTTTAACAGACCTCATCTCCCACAAGCCAGCGCTGGGTGTTTTCTTCAGCCTCTCTGCAATCTATTCTGCTGCCCCAGCACATCTGGGCTGTGGATGAGACAGATTTCTGGACTCGGGGCTGGAGGAGATGCAACTCAGAACCACCAGCACATTTAGATAACAAAACTCGAAGAAAGCCTCCTCCTTCTAGCGGAAAGACAGAGGAATGAGACGGCCACGGCTAGAAATCCTTGTCGGCAACGCCCACTTTACCCCCAGCTGAATGCAACCACCCTCCCACCAGCGCAGCCTCAGTGGAGCCCGAATTGACAATCTAAAGTCTTGTCCCCTGCCCAGCAGCAACAGGCCCGCAGCAGAGGTCAGGCAGGGAGTGTGGACCCCCACTCTTACCCAGAAGCCACAAGTCTCCCACAGCTGAGCTCTCCTTGTCCTCTAGCACAATGTCAGCAGAGATGGAGTAGGGAGTCTATGTGTCTACCCACATCCCCAACTAGACGGTGGGAATAAGATCTCAGAGGGGAAGAGCTGGAGAGAGATTCTTTAAACCTGCATAGAAAGTTTGAAGCAGATCACTGGTCAACCCAAAGGTAAGACTTACCAGATTCAATGAAATGAACCATTATAGAATTTTCACACATGCACACATATATACATAAACTCACCAGATGCTCAGAGGGGCCTCAGAGCAGCACACAAACAAACCAGGTCACAAAGCACTGAATACTAAGTGGTCATTGGAAACACAATCTACAAAATTAGCCAGTACCTGCATCTTGCATCTAAACTGAGAGACTCCCTGCTAAGAGGGAAGCTTTAAATAAGATTCAGTACTTTAACATAACACCCCAAGAATCCAAGATACAAAGTCTGTTTGCCATACCAAGAACCAATAAAATAACAGCTAGAATGAGAAGCGGTAACCAACAGATAAGGCTGTGAGATGAGTGTATATACACGAAGAAGGTTCGGAAGTAGACAGCACCAAAAAGTTTGCACAAGCAATTACGAATACTCCTGGAACAAAATATTTAAAAATAGAAACTCTGAGCAAAGAAATGAAAGATTTAAATTACAAAATGGATATTACAGAACTGAAAACTACAGTAACTGAAATTTTTTAAATTACTAGAAGAACTCAGTAGTCGATTAGATATGACAGAACAGGATTAATGAATAGACAAATGACAAATGAAAGTTATTCAGTCTAAATAACACAGAGAAAATAGACTGGGGAAAAACAAACAGAGCCTCAGAATTTGAAGGACAGTGACAAGAGAATTAGCATTCGTGTCACTGGAATTTCAGGACAGGAGAAGAGTGTGAAGCTGAAAAAGTATGCAAAGAAACAATGGCTGGAAAGTCACCAAATTGGGGGAAAGTCATAAACTTATACATTCAAGAAATTAAGTGAACTCCACATAGAGTAAAACCAAAGAAATCCAGACCCAGACACTCAAATGTCTGCAAACTAAAAAAAGAAAGGAAAATCCCCCTCAAACTTCAAAAAACTAAATTGAAAGCAAATAGAGAGAAATGATGACCTATGGGGGAATAATGATTTGGGTGACTGAATCTCCCATGGAGACCAGGAGAAGTAGCACAGCAGGATTCAAGGGCTGAAACAGAAACAAAAACAAAAAACAAAAACAAAAACAAAAACACTATGAATTTTAGACTCTGTATGTTCAGCGAAAACATCTTTCATTATTAAAGAATAAAGACATTCACAGACAAAGGAAAGGAATTTGCTGGCATCAGACTTCTTTTAAAGAATGTTTAAAGAAACAGAAAATGATAGCAGAAGGAAATAATAATAGAGGAAAAAGATTCCGGAATAAAGCAAAAACAGAGGAATGAGTAAAATAGGGGTAAATGCAATAGACTGTCATTCTTCTCATGTTTTTAAAACTCTGATCATTGAAGCAAAAATCATAAAGCTCTCTCATGTGAGACTCAATATATACAGAGGAAATACTTGAAAATTACATTTCTGATTTGGAGAGGATAAAGGGACATAAATGGAAAAAAAGTCTCTATATCTCACTTGTGGTAAATGCTAATGCCAGTAGATTTTGATATGTTATGTATTTTGTATACCTAGAGAAACCACTAGGAAAATTATGCAAGGAGATATACTCAAAACACTATAAATCAAAATGGAATTCTAAAAATAGTTCAGATAATCCACAGGAAAGTGAGAAAGCGATGTAGAGGAATAAGAACCAAAGAAGGACTTAAGCCCTAATGCATTAATAATTACTCTAAACACAAATGGTCTAAATACGCCAGTTAAAAGAGAGATTGGCAGAGTAGATTTTTAAACATCATTATTCATTTATATGATATCTAGAAGAAAATCACTATAATCATGTAAGTAGGAGAGCTGCTGCAAATGTAGAAATGGTGCAGCCACTCTGGAAGTTAGTTTGGCAGCTTCTTTAAAAACTAGACATACATTAACCATACAAACCAGCAGTGGAATGAAAATTTGTATTTACACAAAGGCTTGTGCACAAATGCTCACAGCAGCTTTATTCATAATAATTAAAAGGGGACACAGTGTGAATATTCTTCAAAAGGTGAAAGACTGAACAAATTCCAGTACATGTGAAAATAGGATACTACTAAATAATAAATTATTGATACGTGCAGCCGCTTGCATACATGTTAAGGGCATTCAGCTTGGGGAAAACAGCCTGTCTCCAGTGGGTTCTTACTGAATGAGTCTATTTAAATATCCTCAAAACAACGCAACAATAGAGATGGATAACAGGTTGGTAGTTTCCAGGGTACAGAGACAGAGGTGGGTGGATGGGTGAGACCACATAATGGGAATAGGAGGAAGGTCCTCAGTGGTGATGAAAGGTGTGGTCTAGCAATATAACATAAACCTGAGATAATAAGTTTACAGAAAGAACAGGGTTATTTTGGCTCACAGTTTGGAGGTTTCTGTCCATGACGTGTTGAGCTCGCTGCTTTGGGCCAGGTAGCACACCAGGGCAGGAGCACATGGTGAAGAAAGTTGCTCGCCTCATGGCTAGGAAGCGAAAGAGAGGGAGGAGGGAACAGAGCCCCATAGTCCCCTTGAAGGCAACCTCCCAGTGACCTAAAAACCTCCCGCTAGGTCCTTCTTCTTAAAGTGCCTAACGCTACTACCTCCCAGGAGTGCTGCCCTGGGACTGGGCCTCTTGTATATGGATCTTTGGGGACAATTAAGATCAAAAGGAGAGCAGACAGGTAGAAGGGTTTTGTATCCTGGTCATGGCATTATACAAATTTATACATGGGGTAAAATTGTATAAAATTACACACACACACACCCCCACACACAAATGTATGTTAAAAAAGAAGATAAAAACAAAATACAGTTGATGGTAGAATTAACAGTAAGGTCTCAATGTTAATTTCTTGGTTTTGATGTTGCTCTATGTGTAAAAGATGTTATCACTGGAGGAAGCTAAGTAAGTTGCAAGAAACTATGTACTATTTTTACAACTTTTGTGAGTATATAGTCATTCAAAATAAATAGTGGCTAATAAATTAGCTCTGGTACTTGTTTTTCTCCATTAATATAAATCTATGTAAATACAGATTTTCTTAAATTCTATAATTAAGGCTCATATACTTCTCCAAAATAATATCACTTAACTATAGGAAAATCATGTGCTGTGTTGGTGGGAAACAGAGTGGTATTTATTCAAAATCTAGTATTTCACACAACTCTGATGAGTTGGAGACAGATTGCCTTAAACATAGTCCAAGATCAAGACAATACCATTTCATGTTTGATTAAGAGCTAGATTGAATGTTTTCTAGATTATATGTATATATATGGTGTGTGTGTGTCTCTGTGTGTGCACACTTTATTGGGAGACAAAAAAAAGATAAATTATTATGGTTTTCTGTACTAGAAAAGCTAGAAAAAGTTTGTTATATCTAGCTTAAAAATGAGAGAATGGTTATCATGTTTTCTAAATCTCTGTTCTGTTGCCAAAACAGAATACCCAAAACTGCAGGGTTTATAGAGAACAAAGGTTTATTCTGGTTCACAGTTCTGGAAGCTGGAAGTTCATAAATATGGTGTGAGCATCTTCTTGGATTCTGGTGAGAGGTTCATGATGTTTCAATTCATGGTAAAAGGCAGAAGGGCAATCAGATGTGTAAAAGAGAGGAAAAGTACAAAAGGGTGGACCTGCTGTGTGACAACTCACTCCCAAGGTAGCTGACCCAATCTCATGACAATTGCATTAATCCCTCTCGACCTCATCAGCTCCTGAAGTTCCTCCATGTCTCAGTACTGTTGCAGTAAGTGGTAATTGTGCACATGGGACTAATTTTCTAACACATGATATCTGGGGACGTATTCAAACCCCATCACCTGTGAACCTCTGAGCGACTTTGGACTGGTGAGGACTAACACTCTGAGAGACCATCAAAAGATAGATAAACAATGGAGAAAGTACCAATGGGCAAAGAAAACTTCTATCTTTGATGTTCCTGGTTGCAATTATCATTACAAGCAAAAGCAAATCAAACAAACAAAAATAGGGAAGTGGAAGCCTCCGGCCATAGGCACAAAGAGAAGAAAGAAGAGGGATAAAGTGAATTGAGGTGTCTGGGTGGAGACACCGTCCCTTCCCAACCCCCTTGCAGGCACATGTCCAGGCCCCAACCTGGCAGTGACTTCCTGTCCCAACATCCGATTCCCTTCATTCAGCACTTTCTTGATTTAAACACAAAAGCAGTATGATACTTTCAGATACCGCGGTTCCTCCTCATCCTGCTGGAACCTTAATTTTCACAATTTCAGTATTTGTTGTTGTTGGCATCTGCTACGAGAACCCAAGCTGCACAGTTGTAAAGTCTTCAGGCTTCAGGGTCCGCCTGCCTGAGTCAAACCTCATCTCCCTCATTTACTGTCTGTGTGACTGTGTCTCAGCCTCAGTGCAGCTAGTTACAGTCTTGATGTAAAAAAAAAAATAGTTTATTTATTTAGCTTACAAGTAAGGCAGATAGCTAGAGGGAAGGTCTGAGATAAGGCTGGGTGACCAGCCACATTGATAAGAACTAAAATAACCATTTTTCTATAAAATGTCAGTTTCTGTTAAATACATGCTGAGTAACTGGGTTAGAGTCCAAGTTCCAACTGGTCATTTTAAATCCACAGAACCACCCGTGATAGGCAGCCACTAAGCAACTGAACAATTCCCATGCTTTACTTATCCATAAAAAGTTCTGGACTGAGGGGCCATGTAGAAATCCCACTTTTTGGATTCCCCTCCTGGAGAAACCAAGAAGCTTTTTTCCAGTAAAAACTCTTTTCAAAAGAGTTTTTGTTCATGACTAAATTCCTTGATGTTGTGAGACTATGAGCTTGGGTTGTAGAGAATTAATCGTTTCACTGATTTCCTCAGCTCTGTGAGGATGAAGCTAATTTGATCACAGTTAGCCACTGTGGCATCCTAAGCTCTGGCTGCCTAGAGCTTGGACACCATGGCCTTGGCACCCTGCATTTGAATCCCATGTCAAACCCACTCAGGCTATGGGGGTCCCAGGCCGTTGCTTGCTCTATCTGCAACACCTCTCACATGCTCTGGAAGGCTCCTCAGGGGAGAGGGCCCTGGGAACTACTGAAGAACATTGAGGCACCTGTCATTGTGTTTCAGAAAGTCACACTTCACTCCTCACCTTCAGATAATTTAACAAAGTATAAAGCGACAACATAAATATTGCTATATGACTTACTGTAATTGCTTCCACAGAATCTCCAACATTGCCATGAAGCCACTAAGGATGACATTTGGAGTGGGAATATTCACAGAGGGCCACCCAGCTGCCCGAAGGAAGTTCTCACAAGTTGGGGGATGTTTCCCTTCCCCCTGAAAATCTCCAGGCCCCCATGGTGCTCCCTCTTTGGGAAGGGCTGGCTCATCTCCACGGCCACTACACCAGCCTCTGGTGCCAAGCTGGCAGAGCTAAAGATGGCAGTCAATGCCTGATTACATACGTGGGGCAAAATAAAACATAGGCCTGAACTGAAGAAAACTTTTAGTCTACAGAGAAGTGAAGCTTTAGATGATTGAAAAGGGGAGCTGGAATTGGGAGGTGCCTCTCTCTCCTGTTCCAATTTATCAGAAAGCATCCACAGGTGCTGGCTTGTGATCATATGTGTGTTAAATATTATTAATAAATGTCCTTCTTAGTAACTTCAACATTTCTCCTTGCATTTTTCAAAATTTGTGGTAAAAAACACATAATATAAAATTTTAACCATTCTTAAGTGTACAGTTCAGTGGCATGAAGTAAATTCCTATCAGCGTACAGCCATCACCACCACCCATTTCCAGAACATTCTTTCCTTTTCCCAAACTGAAACTCTGTACCTAACAAACAACTGTCCATCTCCTCCCTGCTGTCCAGCCCCTGGTAACTTCTAGTTTACTTTCTGGCACTATGAATTTTCCATTAGGAACCTTATAGAGGTGAAATCATGCAGTATTTGTTTTTTTGTAACTAGTTTATTTTACTCAGCATAACGTTCTTGGAGCTCACCCATGCTGTAGCACATGTTAGAATTTTCTTTCCAACACTTTAAAAAAATGTGTTCCAACTTTTTTTTAATCACCCTCGCCAACACTTGTTATTCTCTAATTTTTTATACTAGCCACCCCAATGACATGAGGCATTGCTTTAGATTTTAGATGGGAGTGACTACTATGTTACCTTCTTGGCGGGAGTTTCAAAGCATGTGTTTGCCCCACCCCCTTAATTTTTGGGGGTGGTGGTGCTGGGGATCGAACTCAAGGCCTTGCACTTGGTAGGCAAGTGCTCTACCACTGAGCTAACCCCGACCCAGGGAGTGACCACTATCATCGCCATGTCTCAAATGCAGTGATAGTTGTGCCCACGGTGAGACCTGGGCGGGACGCTACCCGACTCTTCCACAGGACCTGAGATCATCTCTTTGCTCCTGCGCGCCCTCTGCTGTCTGAGAGCAAGACGTCTCATTTGCGTTTCTTCTAGTTTCCATCAGGACCCATCCAATGAATGGTGAACTGATCGAACGACAGGGATCTGTTCCTTGCTCCTCCCTTCCCATTCCTTTCCCCTACCTCTTAAGACGTCGAGTTTCCCTCCGTCTGCCCAAGCAAAGCTCCTGGGACAGGGGACAGTGGCTCTCAGATAGCAGGCACATACCACGGACTCCTCCCACCTATTTGTTTGGGTCTCATCACCCAGAGCAGACAAGAGCCAAACAGATCCAGTCTTAAGATTTGCGAAGTGTCAGTGCAGTCAGTAGGAGCGTCACGGCCTGGCACCTGCGGCCAATCCTTTGGTTCGCCTGGGTGGACGGGGCCAATCAGCAACAGGTTCACGCGGTTTCGACCCCGTTTCCTGACTGCTATGACTGTTGTGTGCTTGGCGCCACAGCACAAGCACTGTCTTCTCCCTCAAGTCACCTGCCGGTGATTTTCCTCCCTTAGTTTCACTAGGGGCTTGTTTTAGTCAACTCTGAGCTTTATCACCAAGGGCATTTGTGGGCCTTCTCTTGAGAGCTGGGCTGTCACCTCCTCGCTGTCTCTACAGGATCCCACACGGGACAAGTCCTCACTCAGTCAATCCGTGGGTGCAGCCTGCGTGCTGCCACACGGTGGGAACACCCTGTGACCAGATGAGTGTCCTTCTTGGGGGGATAGTACCTGTAGCCCACAGATCTGGAGACCCATATGTTTCGATTGTGTTTCAGATGAAAATGATAGTGATATGCATTAGGAGATAATGTATGCCTGTTTTATCTAGTTCGTGTATTTAATTATTGCAAAAAGAATCTAGCAACAGGGTCTCATTCATTTCTGTATTTCTCTACTGCAGTCATCCCTCAGTATCCATAGGCAATTAGCTCCAGGATCCCCCATGAAACTCAGCATTGCCCAAGTCCTTCGTGTAAAGTGGCATAATATTTCATAGAAACTATGCACGTTCTTCCATATACTTTAGATAATCTCTAAATGACTTATAATGCCTAATACAACATAAATGTTATGTGAACATTTGTTATAATGTCTTCTTTAGGGAATAGGCATAAGAAAAATTCTGTACATGTTTAGCACAGATACAATCTTTCTTTCCAAACATCTTCGATCCAAAGCTGGTGGAATCCGTGAGTGCGGAACCTGTAGATAGAAGGGACGGACTGTATGGCACAGGTTAGCAATCTGCTCAAAACTGCTGATTCACAACAAACTCATGGGTGAGGGAAAAGTACATTAAAGGCCCACTCGCCGGGGCTTCCAGAGACAGTTGTAAAAAAATTTTTTTAATGCATAATCGTGTAGACATGACTACAGACAGATAAACACATGTTTATAAGAATTTAGGAATGAGTTAGGCAGTTCATGAAAAGCAGGAAACAGGAATGGAGGTGGGCGTGGAGGAAATCTAATTCTGGTCCAGAAGTAACCAGCTGGTCAGAGAATCCAGCCCAGGATGTGAGACTGAGGATGGATACAAAGGCCTCTGGAAATCCAGACCCAGCACCTGCCTCTCGCCTTGAACCTGAAAGGGATGAGACCCTGTGCTTTGGGCTTAGATGGAGCTGCTGCTGTCCTGTTAAGCCATCAGCTGCTGCCTTGTCCAGGACAGCACTCCTACATAACATCTACCCTGTGGCTCTGAGACCCACCTATAGTAATGGGGGGTGCTTAGCATTTTAAGTATCTTCCAACAAAGCCTCTCATTTGAAGGGGAATGCCCCCGTGTGGATGACTCATGTCAGTGCGAGCTGACTGACCAAATCCTTGTTATTATCAGCTGAAGATACGAAGAGGTGGTGAGAGTTAATTTTATATGTTGACTTGAGTGGGATAAGAGATGCCCAGATAGCTGAGCAAAACATTATTTCTTGGTGTGTCTTTGAAGATATTTCCAGAAGAAATTAATATTTGAGTCACTAGATTGAGTAACAAAGATTCACCTTTACCCGTGAGAGTGGGTGTTTTCCAATTGCTTGGGGACTCAGAGAGAGCAAAAAAGCAGAGGAGTGAATTCATTCATCACCCCACCCACACACACTTCTTGAGTAGAAACATCCTGTTCTTCTGCCCTTGCTATCAGTACTCCTAGTTCCAGAACTTTCGGACCTTCAGACTCAAACACACACTCTGCTGGCTTTCCTGGGTCTCCGGCCTATAGCCTGCAGGTTGACAGCATCGGACTTCACAGTTGCCATAACCATCTAAACCAATCTTCAAAATAAATCTGCTGTTATGTAGCTATATGTAGCCCACTGGCTCAATTTGTGTGGAGAACTCTTGTTAATACAAGATTGATTCAGAAGAAGCAAAATATTTGTTAAAGGGAGATGAGGTCCAAAGTACATTAGAAATTTTCTTTCCCTTTCTTGTTATATGTCATGTAGTCCAAGAAAACAAAAAGAAAAGGAAAAATAAAAAGAAACTCCACAAGGCAAAGGAATAATAAAAAATGCAACCAATCAAATCATCAAGTTGCACACCTTAAATATATACAATGAAAAACACCCCAGGTAAACATTTTGAAAGCAAATCTAAACAGCTCCCACTAAAGCTTTCAAAGAGACAGTGTGAGAGTGTGTCCGTCTCCCAGAACAGAGACACTGCGCAAAGAATCTGGACCTGAAGACACAGGGTCTCCTGATGCCCACCTTCCCAGATGGAGTCCATTGTAGGGGTTTTACCTGCTATCAGAGGCCTCATCTTCTCACGCCAGGGTGCCACTTTCACAGTCCTAGTGAAGAGAAGCCACCCCTCAGGGCCAGACTCTGCTAGTGGCCCAAAGGCTTGGCTCTAACAAGCAGCTTGTTTGTGATGGCTGCAGGGAATGCTCTGCTGCACAAAGGATTTGTTCCAAACTGAGGGTTAAACATCAAAACCGACTTTTGTCTGCTCTGGTGTTTCCGAAGCTGCTGTCTACTCCTGTTGTTCAAGATGCATTGTTGGGCAACAATGTGTGTGTGACCCTCCCACAGATGGACCATAGGGTCTGGGTCTGGGTTAGCCTGAGTGACAGCGTGCTGTTCCATGGGACGAGGTAGGACCGGTTCTCTGTGCACCTGCTCTTCAAGCTTCTCGGTCAGTAACAAAGATGGCATTGAACTCAGCTTCTGTGCATCATGCCTGCGGGGTGGGTGAGAATGACAATCTGCACCCTGAAACGCTGGAACAAGAAACACCAGCACAGAATCAGACTCATAGTTTCTCCCCTTTAGCTAAATCTCACAGGCCAGCATGCGAGCTTCTCCCCGGGGGCCAGCTTCAAGGGGACGCAAGGAATTTCATTAGCACTACAAAACCCACAAAACTCTCCTGCAGCTGAGCTTCATATATACAATAAAAAGGGAGGACAAAGTATTGCCTTATGACAGTGTGGTGCATGTGAAATTAACAGCAAAAAACATCAGAAGTCAGGGGCTCTGTGGTCAAGGATAAAGTGAAAGATCAACCAAGTTAACTGCCTCTCAAGGAGAAGAAAAATTACAGGTATCCAGAAAATCCGGCAACTGATTAAAAATTCCAGGGTAACCAAACAGAACCATAATCATCTCTCTTACACATATGGTGGGAATTTGATTGCCCAGATAAAGCTAGCGAATAGAAGTCATCCGTACAAGCTTAGTCAAGGGTGGTGGCACGTGACTATAATCCCAGCACTCTGGGAGGCTGAAGCAAGAGAATCATGAGTTCAACTCAACCTGGGCAACTTAGAGACGCCTGAAATAGGCCTGAGGAAGCAGCGCGGTATGAAGACCCTGGGCTGTGGTGCTGCCGTGGTGGATGAGACATTCTGGCAGTGATGGCAGACAGTTAAAAATAAGCTAAGAAAACCTGTGGTGGTTGCCCAAGGAAGTTTCCTGAGTGTTGAGATTCTTCTGCCAGAAAAGGGCACAGAGTGAGTCTTCTTTCCATCCATTCATCAACCATTTGTGAATAGTGGGGGGGGATTTGGGAAGAGTGAATGTCAAAGCTCTGGGGCAGGACTTGAGTTTAACATGGACAGAAAACCAGGAAGCAGACAGGAGCCAGCGTGCTCTGGTGTTCATGTTGTGCCCTGGGAAGGGCCAAGGGATAAGACTGAGACATGGGTTGAAGGGACACTTGGAGGGTTTGATTCCTAGCCCAGGAGTGTGGACTATCCAATAGACACAGGAAATTGTGGGAAAATCTATGTTAAGGAGAAGTTTACACTGACAAAGTTATTTTGTTTTATAAACTTAAAAAATTGTATGCATGCTGCGGTTTGGGTATTGTTTGAGTGTATTTCCCAGGAATTCATATGTTGGAGGCATAGGCCCCAGTGTGGCGATGTTGGGAGATAGTGAACCTTTAAGTGATTAGGTCACTAGGGGCCTGATCTTGGGAGGGATTAATGCTGGTCTCCAGCTTGTCATGAAAAGAGCAAGACTGGCCCCACTCAATCTCCGGCTTCCTGACCCACCATGTGATCTCTCACTCTTGCACTTGCTCCTACCATGATGCCATAAGGACCATCCTAGAGCTGAGCCAGTACCTGCACCATGCCCTCAAATCTCCAAAACCATTAGCTAAAGAAATCTGTTTTCTTTTTAAGCACCCAGCTCCAAGTATTTTGTTATTGCAAAAGAAAATTGTTTAAGAAAAATGAGTTTTACGATATTCTCTTTTGCCTGATAAAAAGAGTTTCCCACTAGGGTTCTTTTACTCCAGCTCTGTAAGGAGGGTTTGGATCGTTCCCAGGCTGATCTTGGGCTTTTGTGATGCCAAGTCTAAATAAAGGAGTACTACAGAGGAAGGAGAGTTTCAGAGGCTGGGACCAGAGCTTGGGAACATTTGGAAGAGAAAGCACAGGAGAAGCCCCAAGATGTGAAAGGAGTAGGGGACAAATGAAAAAACAAATAGGATTTTTGAGAAACATCCTTTTTTAAGGTTAATTCCTTTGGCACATTTTAGGTATACATAATGATCACATTCATCGTAGGGAATTCGTATCTGTACATGATATATCCTGATTCTTCTTTTTTCCCCTATTTTCCTTTCCTCCCTTCAACCCCTCTTCCTCTCCTTATTTGCAAAAGCTTTGTTTCCATTTTTTCCTTCTATTCTGTTTTTTTCTTTTCCCTTCCTTCCTTTCCCCCTCCCCACTCCCTAGTTCCCCTTCCTATTTGAACATTTTCTTCCTATTTCACAATATCTACTATACACTTTGATCTTTATTTATTCTTTCTGTTTCTCACACCAGAGAAAGCATATGCTATTTAAACACGTGTGTCTGACTTATTGCACTTAAGAGTGTGGTCTTAAGGTGCATCCATTTATGTAGAAATGTCTCAAGTTTATCCTTTTTATGGCAGAGTAGTACTCCTTTGTGTGTGTGTGTGTGTGTGTGTGTGTGTGTGTGTGTGTGTGTGTATAAAACACATCTTTCTTATCCATTCATTAGTTGATGGGTATTTGGGCTGTTTCCAAGATTTAGCTATTACAAACTGTGCTGCTATAAACATGGGTGTGCATATATCACTGTGGTATGATGCTTTTAGTTCTTTTGGGAAGATACCAAGAAGTGGAATAACTGGGTTAAATGGAATCTCTAGTCCTAGTACCCTGAGGAATCTCCACACTGATTTCCATAGTGGTTGCACCAGTCTACACTCCCACCAACATTGGAGAAGGGCTCCTTTTTCCCCACAACCCCACCAGCATTTCTTATTAGTTGTTTTCTTGATAATAGCCATTCTTTCTGCAGTGAGATGGCATCTCAGCCTTGTTTTAATTTGTGTCTCTCAAATGACCAGTGATACTGAACATTTTTGCATATATTTATTTGCCATTTCTACTTCTTCATCTGAGAAATGTCTATTCTTTTCAGAGGCTCATTTTTGGATTGGGTCTTTATATTTGGGAGAGTCTGATTTTTTTTTTTTTTAGTTTTCTTGCGGGGTGGGTGCTGGGGGTCAAACTCAAGGCCTTGAACCTGCTAGGCAAGTGTGCTGTCACCGAACTAAATCCCCAACCCCTTGAGCTATTTATATATTCTAGATTTCATTCTTTTGCCTGAGGAACAGCTGGCACAAATTTTTTTCCCATGCTGTGGATTGTCTCTTCACTTGGTTGGTGGTTTCTTTTGCTCTACAAAAGCTTTTTACTAAGATGAGATCCCAGTTGTTGATTGTTGGTGATGTTTCCTATGTGATCAGGGTTTTGTTCATAAAGTCTTTGCCTGTACCTATATCTCCAAGAGTGCTACCTATTGTATCTTCCAGCAGATTCATTGTTTCTGTTTCAATATTTAGATCTTTGATCCATTTCAATTTTAGTTCAGTGCATGGTGAGTGATATGGGTCTAGTTTTAATCTTTGGTATGTGGAAAGTCAGTTTTTCCAGCACCATTTATTTATTTATTTTAACCAAGAACATGTATTGGTACATTGTACATATAATGATCACATTCATCACATTTATTTTGTACCTGTACATGATGCATCTTGGTTCTCCCCCCTCTTCCCCAACCCTCCCCTCTGTTCCCTCTCTCCCTATTTACAGCAGGTTTATTCACATTTCTCCATGATTTCCCTTTTCCCCTTCTTTCCTTTGTTCCCTTCCTGCTTTCCCCTTCCCTCTTTCTAGTGCTCCTCTCCTTTGTATATTATCTTCCTTTTATATAGTATCTATTACACTTCTTCATCCTTATTTACAGTTCTGGCTTCTCATATCAGAGAGACAATTCGATGTGTACTCATGAGTGTCTGATTTATTTCACTTAAAAGAATGTTCTCAAGGAACATCCATTTACATGCAAATGACTCTAGTTTATCCTTTTTTATGGTAGTGTAGTACTCCATTGTATAGAAAAACCACATTTTCTTTAGCCATTCGTTGGTTGTTGGGCATTTAGGTTGTTTCCAAGACTTAGCTATTACAAATTGTGTTGCTATGAACATGATTGTGCATACATCCCTGTGGTATGACGATTTTAATTCTTCTGGGAAAATCCTCAGTAGGGGAATAGCTGGATCAAATGGAACCTCTAGTTGTAGTGTTTTGAGGAATCTCCATATTGATTTCCACAGTGGCTGGACCAGTCTACATTCCCACCAACAGTGCAGGAGGGTTCCTTTTTCCCCACAGCCCCACCAGCATTTGTTATTGGTTGATTTTTTTCATAAACGCGGTTCTTTCTGGAGTGAGATGGAATCTTAATGTTGTTTTAATTTGCATCTCTCGAATGACTAGTGATGTTGAACACTTTTTCATATATTTATTTGTCATTTTTATTTCATCTGAGAAATGTTTATTCATTTCAAATGCCCATTTTTGGACTGGGTCTTTAAATTTGGGTGGTTTAATTTTTTTGAGTGCTTTATATATTCTAGATGTTAGACCTTTGTCTGATGGATAGCTAGCAAACATTTTTTCCCAGTCTGTGGGTTTTCACCCTGCTCTACTGGTGATTTCTTTTGCTGTGCAAAAGCTTTTTAATAGCATGTGGTCCCAAGCACTGATTCTTTGTATTGTTTCCCGTGCAGTCTGGGTTCTGTTCATAAATTTTTTCCCTACCCCTATGTCTTCGAGGGTTCTTCCTATTCTATTCTCCAGTAAATTTAGTGTTTCTGTTTTAATGTTTAGATCTTTGATCCACTTCGATCTTAGTTTAGTACATGGTGAAAGACATGTATCTAGTTTTAGTTTTCAGCATGTGGCAAGCCAATTTTTCCAGCACCATTTGTTAAAGAGGCTATCTTTCTTCCAGTGAGGGTGTTTGGCTCCTTTGTCGAAGATGAGACATTTGAGTGTGTTTGGGGTTGTTTCTGCATCCTTCAATCTATTCCATTGAGCCTCAAGTCTGTCTTTTTGCTGGTATCATGATGTTTTTATCACTATAGCTTTATAGTATAGTTTTAGGTCAGGGACTGTGATGTCTCCTGCTTTTCCCCTGTTGCTTAGGATTGTTTTTGCTATTCTGGGTCTCTTCTGGTTCCAGATGAAATTCATGATTTTTCTTTCTAATTCTTTGAAGTATGTTAGTGGTATCTTGATTGGAATTGCATTAAATCTGTATAGTAATTTAGGAAGTATAGCCATTTTCACTATGTTGGTTCTTCCTACCCAAGAACATGGAAAATTTTCTGATAGCCTTTTCAATTTCTTTTTTTAGAGTACTGTAGTTTTCGATGTAAAGATCTTTTACTTCCTCCCTTAGATACATTCCTAGGTATTTTATTTTTTTGTGTGCAATTGTGAAAGGTATATCTTCTGTTATTTCTTTTTTGGTGGGTTTGTTGTTTGTGTATAGGAATGCTATTGACTTTTGGGTATTGACTTTGTATCCAGCAATGCAACTGAACTTCGTTATTAAATCTAGAAGCTTTTTGGTGGAGTTTTTTGGGTCTTCTATGTAGAGTATCATGTCATCTGCAAATAATGATAGTTTAACTTATTCCTTTCCTATCTTTATCCCTTTTATTTCTTTTTCTTGTCTAATTGCTCTGGCTAATGTTTCTAGAACTATGTTGAATAATAGTGGTGATAGTGGGCAACCTTGCCTTGTTCCAGATTTTAGTGTGAAAGCTTCCAGTTTCTGACCATTTAGTGTGATGTTGGCCGTTGGTTTGTCATAGATGGGTTTTATCAGATTTAGATATAGACCATCTGTTCCTATTTTCTGTAGTGTTTTTATCATGAATGGGTGTTGGATTTTATCAAACGTTTTTTCTGCATCTATTAAGATGATCATGTGATTTTTGTCTTTAACTTTGTTGATATGGTGTGTTACATATATTGATTTACCTATGTTGGACTATCCCTGTATCCGTGGAATGAATCCTACTTGGTCATGGTGTATAATCTTCTTGATAATTCATTATATTCTGTTGGCCAGTATCTTGTTGAGAATTTTTGCATCTATGTTCATTAGGGAGATTGGCCTATAATTCTCTTTTTCAGTTGGATCCTTTTCTGGTTTTAGTATTAGGGTAATGCTTGCTTCCAGAAATGATTTTGGAAGTACTGC
This sequence comes from Hystrix cristata, assembly GCA_004026905.1. Classification (NCBI taxonomy): domain Eukaryota; kingdom Metazoa; phylum Chordata; class Mammalia; order Rodentia; family Hystricidae; genus Hystrix; species Hystrix cristata. The sequence continues at coordinate 43,583 of PVJO010012357.1, forward strand.
TTCCTTTTCAATTTTATTAAAGAATTTGAGGAATAGTGGTATTAGATTGTCTTTGAATTTCTTGTAGAATTCGGCTGTGAAGCCATCAGGATCTGGGCTTTTCTTTGTTGGTAGGTTTTTAATTACCTCTTCAATTTCAATGGCTGATATTGGTTTATTAAGTGTTTTTATCTCTTCTTGGTTTAGTTTTGGTAATTCATAAGTTTCTAAGAAACTGTCCACTTCTGTCTTTTCCATCTTGTTTGAGTATAGGTTCTTGAAGTAGGTGTTGATGATCCTTTGGATTTCTGATGGGTCAGTTGTGACTTCACCCCTTTCATTTTTTATTGCATGGATTTGGGTCTTTTCTTTCCTTTTTTTTTTTTTCTTCTTTCCTTTTTTGATAAGGCTGGCTAGGGGTTTGTCTATTTTGCTTAGTCTTTCAAAGAACCATCTCTTTGATTTGTTGATTCTCTGTATTGTTTTCTTGGTCTCAATTGCATTGATTTTAGCTCTGATTTTAATAATTTCCTCTCTTGTATGAGCTTTGGGTTTGATTTGTTCTTCATTTTCCAGTATTTGAGGTTCAACATTAAGTTGTTAATTTGAGCTCTTTCTGTCTTCTTGATGTGGGAGTTCAATGCAATAAACTTCCCCTGCAGCACTGCTTTCATTGTATCCCATAAGTTCCGATATGTTGTATTGTCATTATCATTTAACTGTATGAATTGCTTAATTTCTTCTGTGACCCAACTGATATTCAGCAGGATATTACTTAGTTTCCATGTGTTTATGTGGTTTTTTTGGTTTCTGCTGCCATTGAATTCTAGTTTCATTGCACTATGGTCCAATAGTATGCATGGGATAATTTCAATTTCCTTGCATTTACTTAAGTATTCTTTATGAGCTAATATGTGGTCTATTTTGGAGAACGACCTGTGTGCAGCTGAGAAGAATGTGTATTCTGCTGTTGTAGGGTGGGACACTCTGTAGATATCTGCTAAGTCCATTTGTTCACAGAGTTGATTCAGTTCTGATATTTCTTTGTTAATTTTCTGTCTAGTGGACCTATTTGTGACAGTGGGGTGTTGAAATCTCCCATTATAATTGTGTTAGTGTTTATTTGATCTTTCATGTCCCTTAATATTAGTTTTATGTATTTAGGTGCACTAATATTTGGTGTATAAATATTAATGATTGTTATTTCTTCCTCTTGAAGTTTTCCCTTGAGAAGTATGTAATGGCCATCTCTTGTCCCTCTTTATTAGTATTGGTTTGAAGTTTACTTTGTCTGAGATTAGGATAGCTACCCCTGCTTTTTTTTGGGTTCCTGTTGCATGAAATACTGTTTTCCATCCTTTGAATTTCAATCTATGTCTTTCTTTTTGAGTTAAATGTGTCTCTTATATGTAGCATATTGCTTGGTCTTCTTTCTTGATCCATTCTGGTAGCCTGTTTCTTTTGATAGGTGAGTTGAGCCCATTTACATTGATGGTTACAGCTGTTATGTATTGACTTATTTTTGCCATATGTCTTTTCTGTTGTTGGTTCTGTGTTTCACCTCAGTTCAACTGCTTGTCTTACCTGGCGGGTTTTTATTAGTGTCCTTGTAATTATAGTTAACTCTTTCCTTTTCCAGGATCTCCTTCAAGATATTTTGTAGAGGTGGTTTGGAGGTCATAAATTTCTTCAGTTGTTCTTTGTCATGGAAGTATCTTATTTCATTGTTGAACTTGAAAGATAGTTTGGCCTGGTACATCAATCTGGGTTGGAGATTGTTTTCTTTTAAGGCTTGAAATACTTTGCTCCAAGCTCTCCTTGATTTAAGGGTTTGTGTAGAGAAATCCGCCGTGATTCTGATGGGTTTACCTTTATAGGTGTTTTGTTTTTTTCTCTAATAATTTTCAGTATTCTGTTCTTTTGCTGAATTTCTGGAATCTTCATTTTTATATGTCTTGGTGTAGATTTATTTTGGTTATGGGTAACTGGGGTTCTATATGCCTCACTTATCTGTATATCAAGTTCTTTTCTCATGTTTGGGAAGTTTTCTGTCATTACCTCTGTAAATAATCTTTTTAGATCCTTTGCATTGTCTCCTGCTTTTTCATTCACTCCTATCACTCTTATATTGTTCTTCTTTGCATCGTCTTGCAGCTGTTGTAGTGATTTTTTCATATTCTCTAGCTATTTTTAAGGGGTCTTTCTTTTCATTGTCATTGATTGCAGACCTCTCTTCTAGGTCTGAGATTCTGTCTTTGCTCTCATTCAATCGGCTGCGTATGGTTTCCAGTGAGTTTTTTATTTCTTGAATATCTATGGATCTGTTTCATGGGTTCCATTTCTTTGCTAAGTTGAGTGTTTAAGTTTTCCATTGTTTTTCTCAGCTCCTCTGTTTTTTAATCTTTGTCTACCCTGAACTCACTGAGCAAATCCTTCATAATGCTTGTCATCTCTTTTTTGACTTGGACAATTATTTCTAGTCTGATGTTCTCTATAGCCATGCCTAACTGCTTTTCAACTTCTGCTACTATCATATCTGAGAGTTTGATTGGGTGCCTTTTGATTTCCTCTATGTCATTGTCCTCTGTATTTGTTTTGGGTGAGCTGGGGGCCTGGGGGTGTGTTTTGCTTCTATGTCTTGTCATTTTCTTTGTATACATATGTAATTTACCCCTCTTGGTTTGTGCTCTGTGTTGGTTTTATGTCTTCTTTGTGGGAGGTTACATTAAAATAGGTAATAGTGCTCTCCTATGTCTGTTTTTATGCTTTCTTCTGGCAATATGCATTTCTTGGTTTTTTTGACCTTTGTGTCTCCAGGGTTATCTTGAGTGATAGAGTAATAGTTGGCTCTACTTGGTATTAATGGCTTGGAGAAGAGGAAGGATAAAGAAAGTAACAAAGAAAGGCAACAAAGCAAAACAAAACAAAAAAAGGAAGTGGGTGGGAGACCAGCAGAAGATAGTGTCACCAGTGTGGAGGCCTAGATTTTATGCATGTTGAGGGATTTAGACCCTGCCAATGCGTGGGCCCATGTTGGAGTTGTTGGGCTGGGAGTGTGGCCTGTGGAAGCCCACGAAGCAGTCTCTCACCTGGTCCACTGGTATTCCATGATCAGGGGGCCCGCCATGCTGTTTTTGGGAGGCTGGGTGGGAGCTAGGCAGTTCCCTGCTGCCGGCTCAAGCTGGAGTCCTGCTATTGATTTTTGAATGTGGACTTTGTATCCAGCTATACTACTGAATTTGGTTATTAAATCTAGAAGTCTTTTGGTGGAGTTTTGGGGTCTTCTATATAGAGTATCATGTCATCTAAAAATAATTATAATTTATTTTCTTCTTTTCCTGTCTTTATTCCTTTTATTTCTTTCTCTTGTCTAATTGCTCTGGCTAATGTTTCCAGAACTATATTGAATAAAAGTGGTGATAGTGGACATCCTTGTCTTGTTCCTGATTTTAGAGTGAAAACTTTCAGATTTTGACCATTTAGTATGATGTTGGCTATTGGTTTGTCATAAATGGCTTTTATCAGATTGAGATAAAGACCATGTATTCCAGTTTTCTGTAGGACTTTTATTATGAGTGGTGTCAGACTTTGTCTAATGCTTTTTCTGCATCTATTGAGATGATAATGTGGTTTTTGTCCTTGGCCCTGTTAATATGGTGTATTACGTTTATCGGTTTGCATATGTTGAACCATCCCTGCATCCCTGGAATGAATCCTACTTGGTCATGGTGTATAATCTTCTTCACAATTTGCTCTATTCTGTTTGCAGTGTCTTACTGAGGATTTTTCATCTCTGTTTTGTGGTAGGAATAGGGCATGGCTAATGCTGGCCAGCAAGGGGGTGTGACCTGGAGTAGTGGCTTGGATCTGATATCTGTCCAGGAGGAGTGACCTGGACTTGACCTCAGCCTGAGGTGCCAATTTCAAGCGCCACCTCTCCCACAGGGACATTAGGGGTTCTTGCAAGTTTCCATGGGAACCCCATTCTATAAATAGAAGAAGCACCTAAAGGAAGGTCTTTTCCTTTCTCTGGTGCCATCAGGGAAAGCTCTGTTTCTCTTTCTTCGAGTAGGGCAGCATGGGGCACACTCCCTATCATGTGCCTCTGTGGTTTTGCTCTTTTGGGACCAGCTCTGCTGGCAGTGCCTCTGTGACTTTTTCTCTGTTTGACCCGCACTTGCTCTACAGGGTCAGCTCTTCTATTTTTGGTTTATAATTTTGAATAAAACTTTGGAATTACCTTGTGCCTACCTCGTCCAATTCATTGTTTGAGGAAGGGAAGAACCCAGAAGTATTGGAATTTACCTAATAACATGTTCCATTAAGGAGACTCGCCTGTAGTTTTCTTGTTTGGCTGGATCCTTCTGTGGTTTTGGTATCAGGATAATGCTTGCTTTTAGGAATGAGTTTGGAAGTATTGCTTCCTTTTCAGTTTCATTAAAAAGTTTGAGGAGTAGTGGCATTAGATTTTCTCTAAATTTCTTGTAGAATTCAGCAGTGAATCCATTAAGACCTGGGGTTTTCTTTGTTGGTAGTTTTCAAATTACATCTTCAATTTCATTGAGTGATATTGGGTTGTTTAGAATTTTTATATTTTATTCATTCAGCTTTGGTAACTCATATGTATCTAGGAATCTGGGCACTTCTGTGTTTTCCATCTTATTAGAACACAGGTTTTCAAAGTAGGTGTTGATGATCTTCTGCATTTCTGCAGGATCTGCAGATGGGTGGTTTTTGAATTGTTCCACCTCATTGCCCCTCTGGGTTTGCCTTTGGTGAGCTGGAAGTCTGGGGTTGTATCTTGCTTCCATGTCTTCTCATTTTGTAATTTTTTTAAAGTTTAATTCCTGTGTTGATGCTTGTAAATGATTTGTGGTAAGTAGCTTTATTGCTAGTATTGAGAATGCTTAGAAAATGACTACTTCTCAGAGATATCTTCCAGATGTAGCTGGTTTTTGAGTTTTGAGTCTGTTGCAAGATCCTACTTCTTCAATTTATTGCAGATGAGAAGTTTCTGCCCATTTGACCTAGTCCTGGTTCTTCGGCACTGGCCTATAGCAGGCAATCTCAGTCCTGGCATACAAGGGAAAACAATTGATTAGAAAAATTATGTTACTTTGGCTAAAGCAGTACAATCACCACTAACAATAGCATCAAACACAGTCTAGAAAATGACAAACTGTGGTAACTATTAATTTGCCACCTTTAACCATATGAACAAGATTTGTAGTTATATAAACAAATCTAAAACAAACCAAAAAATTGTATACAGTAAATATCTCCTCAATATGGCAATTTTACCCTCAGGGGAGAAAATTTAAAAGAAGTTAGGGGAAAAAATAGAGAAATAGAAGAAGAGAAAGAGATTAGAAACAAGGCTGGAGGACAAAGGAAGATTATACAAACTTCGGGAAACTGGTGAAGAAGATAGGAAGGAAAGAAAGAAGGAAGTAACAGAAACAAGAACAAAACAAAACAACAACAACAACAAACTAGAAACAATGTTCACATTCATATAAAAACAAGAGTAAACAATCAAGAAAAAGGAAAAAAGTAGAAAAAAGAAAAGCAAAGAAAGGAAGAAAATAAGTTCATTTCAAGACGTGTCTCTGCTGTAACTGGTAGACAAAGGGTGAAGATAGAGCCCAGATCCATGTTGAATGGTCCCAGCAAGCCAGCAGTAGAATTATGGTGGGATGGTGGACAGTCCCAGCAACCTGCACCTTTAGTTCTACTGAACTTCAGGCTTCTTCTGGTTTCTGGCTGTGAGGCTGGGGCCTGAGTTGTTAAGCCCACAACACTCTGGGTGCCTCGAGCTGGCTTGAACTCAGCTCCCTGCTGGCTTGAACTTGGTTCCCTGACCTCTTGCCAGCTTGAACTTTGCTGTGCCCCACCCTGACTTTGGGAGCTGCTAGATGGAACCTAATCACAGATGCTCTGAGTTCTGATCTCAGTTGGTCCCCTCCCAAAATGGCAACCAGCCAATTGCCCTCTCCTGGGAGACAGATGAACCAGACTAACTCACCAGCCCCTTCAGTCTGCAGCATCCACTGCTCCGTTCCACTGGTGCCTTTCTCCATGGAGGCCTCTGAGGTTGCCAGTAGTCACTGTGTGTCTGCAGCTCGCGTCACCCCTCCCACACTGTGAGCCAAGGCTCAGGGAGAAAGTACCGCTTGCCATCTCCCTCTTCTGCATTGATGTCCCTCTCTTCACTCTCCCTATGGGCTCCAATTCTTGCTTCAGATCCTTGTTGGATCCCAGGCACCCACTTCTCTCCTTCTTCTCTTGCTTACATTGTTATATTCCAGCCTCTGATCTCCAGATCTCAAAGGCCATTTCTCAGAGGCTGTTTCTCTGCTGCACACCATTCCACCATCTTCCTGGAAGTCTCAAGAAATATCTTTATGGGCACGGCATCCCCTGTATGGTGCTAAGGAAACATAAATGACAAATAACCTGAGAAATTTTGAAAAATATAAGTTCGCACTGGACTGTATTTCTCTGAGGATAACATCATTTTGAGAACAGCCTACATGAGTTTTATCTTCAAAGGGGTAATGGGTTAATCTGGAATCAGAATTTACAAAGGATGATCAGAAAAAGTAGGGAAAGAATAGAGGTAATCAAAAGATTGATGCAGTAGCAGGAGGCTTGGGGGCTCATTCACTACAGAAAAATAAGAAAGAGCCTGAGATTTCAGTGTGGAGTAGTCAGCAAAGAATGGAAAATAGGATTCAACCTGGATGCTGCTATGGTTCGAATGTGTCCCTAAAAGTTCATGTGAAACTTAATCTCCAAATTCATATGTTGGTGATATTTGGAGGTGAGCTTTTGGGGGGTAATTCATACTCGAAGTCATGAGGGTGGGACCCCTGTGACAGTATTAGTGACTTTATAAAAGAGACCTGAGCTTCAATGTTTATTCTCTTGCTGTGTGGTGTCCCTCAGTCATGTCTTTCTATGGGCATAGCAGGAACACTCCCACTTGATGTTGACACATTGATACTGACCTTCCCAGTCTCTAGAACTCTAAGAAATAGTTTCTAGAGATAAATAAACTATCCACCCTCCAGTCCTCAGTTAGAGCAACACAAAATGGATTAGGACTGATTCCTTCATGTATCCATTTGTAAAGTTTGCCCGGAGCACCATGTGAGGAAACACTATGAGGTCAACCTGGGAAAAGTGTCATGGAGATATCTGCTCTGGACCGACAAGGAGCACACTCTGCATTTGTGATCATCACTGTTGATGACATGACAAATACCCATGTTGAAGCTGATTTTGGGGGAACAAGAATGAGCTTAGATGAGACCAAAGCAAAAGCACATTATCTTTATCATTTTGTATTTTGGACCTTGGCTGATGCATTTAAAAGTTACTAGATTTGTACCCCACTGCCAACAGGAGCCTGAGCATCACGGTTTCCCCCTGGAGCAGGCTCAACCACCTACAGAAATCAATGGATGCCTTTTCTTCTGTGGTGCTGGGGATTAAACCTAGAATCTTGCAACTCCTAGGCAAGTTCTATACCACTGCATTATATCTCCAGCCCTTCTAGGGGTGTTTTTCTAAAAAGGAATTCATAGATTAACTCTCAAAAAAATCAAGTGACCAAATGTAAAAATTACATCGAAGTATTCAGACTGGATAACTTTTTTCTGCCCCTGTTCTGGGTATATCCTGAATTTTTGCAAAATAGATAAAAGCTGCACAGCATATTTTATGCAATGTTACTGAACTTTGAGTATGAAGGAGAAAAATCATTTAACTCTCAAAGTTCTATTCCAACAATAAAGGCAGCTTGCTTTGAATTGCGAGCCCTGTCAGGGCTCAGCCTCAGTTGTCTACCCAGCTCCCGGCAGAGTAGGGCGCACGGTAGGCCAATACATGGTTGCTGCATGGAAGGATGAATCAAGGTCTTTTCTGTTTCTTCTTTCTACTCAAGAAGCCATAGAATTGTACTTAGTAGTCTGTTTTTAGTGTGTTGTTCTCCTTAAGAGTTTATCTGAAGTATGAACCACAGCAAATTTCAGTCCTGTTGTGAATATATTTTCTAATTCCACTCAGCAGATCTTTATAAACACTTACTGTGTTCATTTCCTTTGATTCATATATCCCACCTCTAGAAATTTATCCTATAAATACCTGCACTTGGGTACTTGTGTAAAGGGGTTGTTAATTGCCTGGTAAAATTCAGAAGCAATGTATATGCCCACCAATACAAGACTGGTTAAATAAACACAGTGCCCCTGTTATAAAGAATTCAGCATACCCTACACAACTGGCACGAATTTTCACTTTCTCCAATTTCTTGCACAGATATAGAGAAACTAGATAGCAATATCCCAAACTCAAGGGCAATGTTTATGACAAATCTAGGTGACAAATTATCCCCACTAAACTTAATATATGCAAACCACCAATAACCTTAAGACCTTTATGGTATCTGGGTATGAAAGGCTGAAAGAAGTTAGGAAGAAAGAGAGTGGTGCTTGATGCATCTGAGAACAAAAGAAGCCACAAAATAAAGTAGGTATCTGCTGGAAATCACCGAGGGCTAAGTCAAAAGAGGAAGGTTATCAGATCATGGGAGCCCTATATGCACGGTGGACTAGTCCACTGATAAGTTTAGCAGCCGAACGTATTGTTAGAAGCTAGAGTCTGGGTAACACTGGGGCATGACTTGGAAGGTTGCATCATCCTCCCTAGATTCTCCCTTTGCTCTGTTTCCTGGCCACCATTATATAAGTAGATTTCCTCTGCTGTACTCCACTGCCATGCCACTCTCTGCCTCGGAGTCAGCTGACCAAGGGGTGTAACTGTGAGCCAAAATACACCTGTCCTTGTTTAGGTTGTGAGAGTTAGATATTTCATTCCAGTGATGAAGAAAATGACTAAGACAGATTTGGGCACCAGAAAAGTGGGGTCATTCCTGTTACTATATACTGGTTTATGGCAGGAGTTTAGAAAAGTTTAGAGATGCTGGGTAGGGGAGCCCTAGAATGGTGTAAGCTGATCTTGGTGTGGGCTTCTGGTTGGTGGTCAGACAACCAGAACTCTAGTGGAAACACAAATGGTAAAAGCCAGGTTTCATCTGGGAACAGAAATCAAGAAAATAAGCTTATACACAATTACTTAAAAAAAATCCAATACCTAGGAATTAGCCTAACCAAGGAAGTAAAAGATCTCTGTAAAGAAAACTAGTACTCTGAAAAAAGAGATTGAAGAAGGTATGAGAAAATAGAAAGACAGTTCCTGTTTCTTGATTGGCAGAACCAATAATGTCAAAATGGCCATATTACTGAAACTGATATATAGATTTAATACAGCCCCAATCATAATACAAACAGTATTCTTCATAGTTCTACAAAAAAATCCTAAAATTTAGGGCTGCAGAAGGAACCTAGAATAGCCAAAGCAATCTCAAGCAAGAAGACCAAAGCAGGAGGTATCACAATCTTGGACTTTAGTTATATACATATAAAGCACAGTGGTAAAAATAGCGTGGTACTGGCACAAAAACATATATTGGTCAATGAAATGCTCTTGTCTGTAATGCCGGTTACTAGGGAAGCCAAGGTAGCAGGATCACATGTTCGAGGTCAGCCTGGGAAATGTAGCAAGACCCTGTCTCAAAAAAAAAATGTATGTAGTCTAGAATTCCCTAGGTTCAATCCTTAGTACAAAAAAATTCTACTAACCTGTAGAACTAAGACTAAGTGATGGCAGAGAAGAGAATTGTATGGGATGACCCTTTTATCTGACATGTAGACATGATGCAACCATTAAAAATGACAGGAGAAGGAGGAGAGCATAAGAACAAAAATTCATTATTTAATGAAGCCATATATTTGGTTTGTGTGGTTTTCTGTACCTGTGTTTTATTTAAAATAAGGTGGTTTTAAAAAAAATGAGCCAGATCTAGATATACTGATATATATATCTAATTCCAAAATGCATGCTTAAGAGAAATAAGGCTAGAAAAGAAGCATTTGAATGATAGCATTTGCACAGATAGGTTATATTTATATATGCATAAACTACTCCTGGGCAGACACAAATACGTTGAAGGTGAACGACAGAAGGATGGGAAGCCAACCTATTTTCACTGCAAACCTTTTGAATTTTTGCTGTGTCCTTGGTTACTATTCTCAAAAAGCAATTCATTAACTATTTTTTTAAAATATCATATTCTCAAAGAGCTTGAAAATGTCTTTCCTCTAATTTTTACACTTGCTGCACATATTTTGGGTTAAAATTTGTTCACTGAGGAGGATTCACAGGCACATAAGTGGGTGGGCCCAGGAGTAGCACTGCTACAGTGACATCTTGAGTCACACAGAGTGCCAAAATCTTACTCAGTGTAAACCAGGTCTATGTGTACACTTCTCAGCTGAGAGTGTTTGAGATTAGCCTGCAAGTGAATAACTCTATAAATGCCACTCTATGTGTATTGTAGTTAGTTTCCATCACTATAACACATAGCTAAGACAATTTGTAAAGAGGAAAGGTCTACTTTGGCTCATGGTTTGAGAGATTTCAGTCCATGATCAGCTTGAGTGCATTGCACTGGCTTTGTGGTGAGGCAGCACATCATGGCCAGGGTGTGTGGCAGAGCAAAACTGCTCACCTCATGACCTGGAAGTGAAAGAGAGCATGAGGAAGAGAAAGAGCTGGGGTTCCCAATCCCTTTCAAGGGCACATCCCCAGCGGCCTTCCACTAAATCTCACCTCTTAAAGGTTTCACTCCCTCACAATACAGTAGCATCGCAGGGTAGAGACCGTGATTTAACACATGGGCTTTGGGGGGTCTTTCAAAATTCAGACTATAGTAAATGTGTCATCCTGAACATGCCACAGAATAGTAACCAGAACACTGTCTTTGTACTTGCCTTTCCTCACAAGTCTAGAAGGGCTGTTCCACCCACTGGGGCCAAGTCATTTCCCCTGGATGGGAAAAATACTCCTCCCCAGGCACTCACTTGTTTCTAATGAGATTCTTTAGAATGAACTGAATTTAATAGGGAATAAAGTTGTCCTTTTCCTTTCTTTCAAGGGAAATAGCTTTCAATTGAGACACTTTGCCAAGAGGAATAACACTTCAGTTGAATTCCACATTGAATTTCAAAATACATTTGAAATGGTGTTAGCAGGTTACTCCTTTTAATGTTTTCTGTTATTGCTAGATATTATCATTCCTTGGGTGACATGTGTAATGACTTCAGGGATTTACAGCATCATTACTTTGAAAGTGAATTGAGAATTCCTTCTTATTATATGTTATGAATAAGACGATATCTACAGAAAAATTAAACTGACTTATAGTTTATCTCTCTCAAAAACTGTTGTGGTTTATATTTCATAGAAATTCCTTAATTTTTTTCCTGGATCACAAAGAAAGAACATTTTTAAGCTTTAAAAGACACTATCAAAAATAATAACAGATGCTGGTGAGGCTGTGGGGAAAAGAATCCTACACTGCTGGTGGGAATGTAAACTAGTGCAACCACTATGGAAATCAGTATGTAGTTTTCACAAAAAAAAACTAAGACTAGATATTTCATTTGACCCAGCTATTCCCCTTCTAGATATCATCCCCAAAGAGTTAAAGACATCATATTCCAGTGATACACGTATACCCATGTTTATAGCAGCACAATGCATAATAGCTAAATCTTGGAAGTGGCCTATATGTCCATCGACAGATGAAAGGATAAAGAAAATGTGGTATTTACACAAAATGAACCACTACTTTCCTAGGCTTTTATAGTGTCATAAAGATAAACTTGAGTCATTTGCAGGAAATTGGGTGCACTTTGATATCATAATGTTAAGTGAATTAAATAAGACACACAAGCTTAGAATATCATATATTTTCTCTTATATGAGAAAATATAAGTATAAATAAAGAAGACGATAAAAGATAGAAAATAAGAAGTAGGGAGATAGATTTTTTTTCAGCGGGAGGGAATCAAGAGATGGAGGGAGTGGGGAGTGGGAGAAGAGAAAGGGATGAATAAAAGAAATTAAGATGTCTTATGTAAATATACCAACTCCAAACAAGGAATATAAACAATATGTACTATAAACATGTACTAATAAAAAAGACACTATCAAATTAGCATTAATTTATATTCTTAACCACAGTGTAGAAAGTGGTCCCTTTGCCAATTTCCTGAAACTGTCTCTAATACTAGGTATTACTGGTCCTAAAATATTCTTGTGGTCATCTGATTGGCAAAAATTCCA
>PVJO010012358.1:0-55956 GCA_004026905.1 Hystrix cristata
ACAAGGGTGGCTGTCAAGGACAGGTTTCAAGAGCCCTGGGGTGCCCTGTGAGAGCCTTTTAGGTACAGTAACCCCCCAAGTGCGGTGATCCTAACCCAATCAAGGGGCGTGAGCGCAGAGCACTGCAGTAAATTGTCCTGCATCGCGCAGCTGGCCAGTGGGGACCCAGGAGGTCCAGCTCCAGGATCTGGCTATTTTGTCCACTGAAGCAGAGATGGGACAAACCTGAGTGCCGCCCCCTGCCTGGGAGGCCAGGCCGGCAGCCCTGGGACCCCACTGGCCCCCTTGAGGTGGGTGAGAGCTGGGCCCGGAGAAGGCTCATCTGACAGGGCGCGTGTGGAGGCGCCTGGTATGAGGGGGCCGGTGCGGAGCCCTCTGCCAGGCCTGGCAGGAGGCTTCTGCGTCCGTGATGGGGCCGAGAGTCGCGCTCCTCCCCGCCCGGAGCTGCAGGGAGTCCAGGGCGCTCCTGGCACCCGCGCCCGGACCCGCCCTGCACGGCGCCCGCGGTTTCCGGGCGCCCCTCCTGGTCCTCCGTGCCCGCCGGGCTGGGGCGGAGCTACGGCCTCGGGACGCTGGGTCCCTGCCCCGCCAGCCACCGTGCGGACACCAGACCACAGCCCGCGGCCACCAGGGGACAGGGGGACAGGCCCTCCGGCCACACCCCGGGACCCAGCCAAGCCGGTCCGGGCTGCGCAGCTCCATGGCCCGTAAGTGCTGCCGGGACAGATCCTAGAGGGGTGCAGGATGTGGGGGAGGGGGGTCCCGGGTCGGTGGGTGTGCGGGTCCCGCCTTCTCGCCACCCCACCCCATTCGGACCCGAACCGGGAGCCCCGGAAGCCCCGCGCCCGCAGGTGTCCAGGAGCCCCCTTCTTTGCCCAGCGCATGGGACCAAGCGGGAGCGCTCTGGAGATGCCTCCCAGGAGTGGCGGGGGGTGCAGTCCCACACAAGGGTCCACACACTTCTCCACTTGGCCCCATCCTCATCCAGACCTCACCCCTCCCACCTCCTCCCCTAAGTAGGACTCCCCTTGATAGACTGCTAGAGGAGGGGCATTAGAAGGCTAGAGACCCCCTTGCCGGTCCAGCCTCTCCACAGGACCCCACGGCACTGGGAGAGGGCGGAAGGACCGGTAAGGGAGGTTTGGTTTCCACCCACTTCCTTTAAACCACAGCACCAAGTCCAAGCCAGCTTTCCCAGAGCCCGAAGGCTCCGTCAGGGCTCTAGGACACCCCCGTCCACTGAGACCTGGCAGAGCCCAGTCTGCAGTGGCTTCCCTGTCACTCTTGGGATGTGACCCAGGTGGAGGGGTGGATCCTGCCCCACCTCCAGGCAGACATCACAGTCTGCCCTGGTCTCTGCCCCAGAGTGGTCGGCCCTGGTGATTGGGGGCATCATTGGGGGGCTGCTGCTGCTCTTGGTCGGGGTGAGCTGCTGCCTGTGCAGGAGGCTTTGTGCCACCTTCACCTATGAGGAGCTGCCAGAGTCACCAGCCACAGCCACCAGCGGACAGGGGAGCCGGCTCTGCCAGCCACACCCTGGGACCCAGCCCAGCCGGTGAGTCCAGATAGGGCCAGTTTCGAGGCTCCCAGGTGGAGCGAGTGCCCTTGGGTGGGGTGTGAAGAGAAGTTCCGCCTGTGGAGCCCTCCCAGATGGTCTGAGTGTTGGGGGCCACTTCGAACAAACTCCAGGCACCTTGTCCAGGCTGGAGGCAGGCACCGAGCAACCCATTTTTAGGAAACTGAAGCTCAGAGGACGTAAGCAACAGGTCAGATAGCACCACTAGGAAGAGGCAGACAAGGAGACCAAAGCTGACAGGCTGATGTCCGAAGCCATGTTCTTTGTTCAGCCTCCCATGGCTGTGGACAGGAAGGCACTGGCCCTGCGTGTGTGTGTGTGTGTGTGTGTGTGTGCGCGCGCAGACATATGCCCAGAATGGGCTTTTCTCCCCACAGCCCCTGTGTGATCTGTCTTGCCAAGCACTCTGAGGCCACAGATTCACCTTCCACTCACATGTCATTTCCCTACTGCTCCATAGGCCACCGGGCATACCGTTCGTGGTGCCCCCTTCCCTCCAAGGCCGAGCCTGGGTGCCCCTGCGCAGCACAGCAAGGGCTCAGGCCCCAAAGGACCCCTGCCCAACCCCGGAGCTTCTGCCCCGCACCTTGGGAAGCAGCTGTGGTGAGCGCTCCTGCCAGGCAGCCCCAGGGCTGAGGGGTCTGGTGGATCCATCTGCTTCTGCACCTGCAAGAGCTGGGCTCCTATGCCCTTTCGAAGTTAGACTTCACCACCTCTGTGGGGAGCAAGTGCCACTCCCATTTTACACACTGGCAAACTGAGGCAGCAACAGAACAGGGACTAGAACCCAGGCCTGCCCAGGTGCGGCACATGTGCTGGGCTGGCCAACCAAGAGGGTGAAGGTGGGAGGGGCCTCTTGGCTCTGAAGATCTCTCGAGAGACCTTGCCAGGAATCGGCCAGTCGTCAGCATGGCCCTTCTAATTGCAAGAGGAAGGAAAAGGCAATGTTTCACCTCTGAGTCATTCTCCAGGCCCCACAGAATGGGCCAAGCCAGGCTCGGGGGCCTAGGTGCCTGGAAGCAGATCTAAGGACAGGCTCAATCAGAAGGCACAGGTGTGAGGGAAGGTGTCGAAGGAATACTCGGGACTTGTTAGGGCCTCGTCCTGGCCGTGCAATGCCTGTGGCTTAGAAGGCTCAGCGTGGAAGGGAGGGACAGCAGAGTGAGGGGGTCCAACTAGTCCAGGCCGGGCCAGGACGGGGTGTACCCAGAGCTTGGCCCTGGCCCTCAGGCCCTGTCTTCCCCCGGCCGGCCAGGCTTCACAGCCCCTCTCTTGCAGGAGATGCCTGTGCAGTGGGGACCATCAACCCCCAGCTGTACCAGCTCGCAGAGGACACAAGTGAGACCCACTTCCCCATTGGCTGCCTGGGCCGGCTCTGGTTCTCCGTGGAGTACCAGCCCGAGGCCGAGCGGCTGCTGGTGGGCCTGATCAAGGCGCGGCAGCTTTGGGCCCCCTCAGAGACCTGCAGCCCCCTCGTGAAGCTCCACCTGCTGCCCGACGAGCGGCGCTTCCTCCAGTCCAGGACCAAATGCAAAACTTCCAACCCGCAGTTTGACGAGCACTTCATCTTCCAGGTACAGCTCTAGAGCAGAGTATGTGCATAGAACAGACCAGCCCGTGTTTCCAGGGCCTTGCAGCCCCAGACTGAGCAGTATAGGGCTTCTGGCAAGGTTGACCAAGGAAGACAGGATGTTCTGCTTGGGAACACCCCCCAGGCCTCTTAGAGTGAGGCAGACTTGTCCCGTGCTGTCAGCAGCCAGCACAGGCCCCCAGAGCCACGTTGGGGTGGGTATGCTACCGTAGCACACCTTGGACTACAAGTGCAGAAGCCTTATGGGCACTTGGCCTGCAGGGGCCCAGGAGCCCAAGCAGGTGACCAGAAGCCCTTAGAGGAAGCTGCCATCGAGAGTAGCCAAGAGGCCTTGGGCAAACACTCTCTCAAGAGCTGTACAACAGGCTGGCCCAGGAGGTCAGGAGAGGCCATCAGCTTCCAGTAGAGTGGAGTTGCTGAGGCCAGAGCCATGCTCCATGCCTCCTTGGGGGCTGAGAGCTGGGAAGAGGGGCAGCCTGCATCCTGGTCCCTGGCAATCCTGCTGGTCCCCAGGGCCAAGGCTGTGAGGATTCACAGGTGAATCTGCCCTTCTTGGGACACGAGGGGCAAGCTGAGAGCCTCGTGGCAGACATGATGCTTACCCACTTTTTCTGAACTCATTACATACCCATCAGTCCTGCCCCAACTTGATCCTGGCCTCTGGGATTTGAGGGGGAAGGGAAGAGGGAGAAAGGGCCAGAGAAGAAAGTCAGTGTCTTAGTAGTTACTTTTCTTGTTGCTGAGACAAAATACCTGACACCCACAAGTTAAAGGAGGAAAGGTTTATTTAGCTCAGGTTTGTAGCAGTTTCAGTCCATGGTCAGCTGGCTCCAAGTCAGGATGGTGTGGCTGAGGGCCCTGGCAGAGGAGAAACAGTCCATAGCAGGGCGGGCAGGAGGCAGCCAGCAGCAAGCAGCAGCAAGCCTGCCATCTTTCTGTCCCTTTTATCCCAAATAGGTTGCCTACCTTTTGGTTGGTGCCACCCACACCTAGGATACGGCTCTGTCGTCAGTAAATCCATTCAGCCATACCCAGAACTATGCTAATTCCAATCAGTGGACTAATGTAGTACACACCTCCTTAATCCCAGTATCACACACACCCTATATCCAGCCAGCTCCGAAAAGCCCAACCCATGAGTGCATGAGGCTTTGGGGGGATGTCTGGACACAAGGTCTAATAGTTGGTATGAGTAGGCCCTCTGCTGTACGTCAGATGCTGGACTGGGCTTTTACAGCCCAGAAAGGAAGGACATTTACCTGAGAACAGATCACTTGGAAGTTTTATTTACTGTGGGGCAGATTCTGATGCAGAGGTCTAGAGTAGACCCAGGACCCATGTTTCTGACACACCACAAGTCCTCAGAGCATGCTGGCTGACAAGGCTCTGTCACTTCCCCAAGGACACAAGGAACGCTGCCCCGAGGCTGGGAGGGTCCTCTAAGCACACCCGGATTGGGGTATGTAGGCCCCTGGGTGAGACACAGCTCCCCAAAAGGCCTGTGTCCAGGTTGTCCCAAGCCTGACCCCACCAGGTCTCCCCCAGGTGTCCAGCAAGTGCGTCACCCAGAGGGTGCTGCGGTTCTCAGTATACCATGTGGACAGGCAGAAGAAGCACCAGCTTCTAGGCCAGGTGCTCTTCCCGCTGAAGAGCGAGACCCTGGCAGGTGATGGCCACCACGTCATCTGGAGAGACTTGGAGGCTGAGAGCCTGGAGGTAAGGTGCGGGCCGCCAGATATGTGCCACCAAGGGTCAGCGCTGCATGGGCAGCCAGCAGGTGTTCTCTGGGCCCAGGGGCCCCTGCTGGCCAGGTCGGCCCTCTGCACACCACCCTCAAGGGGCAGCCTGGGGAGGTGGCCAGCCCCAAGCTGCAGGGACACAGCGTGGTCCCCTCACGCTGGCCATCAATTATTCAGAGCATCCTGGAAAATGCACATGTGAAGGCTCCCGCCTCTATGCAAGGTGACACCCACACACACAGACCCAGTTAACCCACCCTTCCCCCAGCACCAGGAAGCATCAGGGGTTCCAATAGGCCTTGGAATCCCGCAGGCCCGGAAGTGAATTCCAGCACTGGGCCACATTGCAAGCTGAGAATGCCTTATCCAAAATGCTTAGGACCAGGAAGATTTCAGATTTTGCAATATTTGCATAAACATAATGAAATATATTGGGAATTGACATGATATCTAACACAAAATTTGTTTCATCTGGACCTTACACACTTACGTTTAAAGTTTATCATAATTTCGTGCATGAAAGTTTCAAAGTGTGGAATTTTTCCTCTGGCCCTCGGAAAGCTGTGGACGTCAGTGTCTCTCAGATTTCGGGTCTTCTGATTAGGGACGCTCAGCCTGTGCTGTGCAAGTCCCTTCAGCTCTCTAGATAGCAGTTTCCCCATCTGTAACACGGGGGCTGGAGTCAAGGGGGACCATGCGTTGTGTCACGTGCACCTGAATGTAGCAGATCTGAGCGGGGAGGAGGTTCCAGGGGGTCCTGTGGCTCCTCCACCCCTGCCAGCGCCTCCGTCTCGGTGCTCCCAGCCTCCCTCGGAGTTCGGCGACTTGCAATTCTGCCTCAGCTACAACGACTACCTGAGCCGCCTGACGGTTGTGGTGCTGCGAGCCAGGGGCCTCCGGCTCCGGGAGGACAGAGGCATTGCCAGTGAGTCCCCTCCCCGCCTCCTAGGGAGGGTCGCACTTCATGAGTGGGGCCCTCACCCTGACCACCCGACTCCTGCCTGGGCACTCGGTGCCACCCCCAGCAGGGACATCCTGGGTTGAGAAACCTGTCCCTGCAGTGAACAGGCCAAGGTCACGCCCTGCCCTCCTGTTTCCCAGGGCAGCGCCTTGGCCCCTCGTATTTCCTGTCCACCTCCTCTGGCACCTGTCCCTCAGTTAAGTCCAGTGCCCACAGGACGAAGCCCAACCTCCTACCCCCGGGGGGGCCTCTGGTGCCCACTGGCACACCGATCGCCACGCCGGGAACACAGGGGTGGGGAGTAGTGGCCCAGTCCACCTTGCCACCCCATACTTTGGTGTCCCCAGCCAGGCGACAGTTGTCATCTGGGTACAAAACAGGACTCAGACCTGCCTCTGCCACCACACCCGATATAAACCCGGCCCCCAAATCTCAGCCCTCAGCTCAGCAGGTGTCTTCGGGGCCCAGAGGCCCAAGGACCCAGCAGGCAGCCCCCCACCAACAGGGAAGGACTGGTGGGAGGTGGCAGGCTGGGTAAACACAGGCCACCCCAGGGGAGGCAGAGAGGAAGGAACAGGAAGGGAGCCACGTTTCCGCAGGCAGCTCGAGGCGAGGCGTGCTGCTCACCAACCCGTTTCCTCTTGTCTCACCCGCTGGCCTCTGCGCCGGAGTGAGCAGCAGGGCCCTGAACCTGGCTGGGCGCTGCCTGCCTCACGGCTCCTACAGGTCGATGAGGGGTCCTGTCCTTCTCCCAGCCTCACTGTACACCCCCGACCCCAGGTGTGTTTGTCAAAGTGTCTCTGATGAACCACAACAAGTTTGTCAAGTGTAAGAAGACGTCGGCTGTGCTGGGCTCCACCAACCCCATTTACAATGAGACCTTCAGCTTCAAGGCCAACGCCGCCGAGCTGGACACCGCCAGCCTCAGCCTGACGGTGCTGCAGAACGCCGAGGGGGACAGTAAGGCTCTTCCCCCACCTCTGGCTGTTGGGACAATGAGCAAAGCGGGGTTGCTGAGCAGGCAGGGAGGGAGCAGAGGGAAAGGAGACCTCAGAAGAGCTGTCTCATAGTGATCAGTCTTCTCCTGCTGCCCGCACCCAGCGTCCTCTGCCTGTCTGGGGAGGCAGAGAGCCTCAGGCTGTAACTGGTCACATGGCTGGGGTTGGGACCCTTCTCCGTGGTGCAGTGGTGGGTAGACATCAAATTAAGTTCACCGAGTGCATAATGAGGGGACAGAAGCGCCTTCTTTCTGGAGGGGCCCCTCACCTTAGGCTCTTTGGCTTGGGGGGGCTCACCTTGGCCACAGGAGGGTGAAGGGCCCAGCCAGTGACCCTGCAGAGTAGACTCCTCACCCCACCCCAAGGTCCCTCCCTGCAACTCCCCTCCCTTAGAGGGGAGAGGGCACACTCATCTTTCCCAGGGTGGGGAGTGAGGGGGAGGAAAAGATGTGGCCATGCAGCTTCCATGCCTCCCCCTGCAGACAGCCACCCTCTGGGCCGCGTGGTGCTAGGGCCCTACATGTACTCCCGAGGCCGTGAGCTGCAGCACTGGGACACGATGCTGGCCAAGCCCAAGGAGCTGGTGAGGCGCTGGCATGCGCTCTGCTGCCCTGCTGAGCCCTGATCTGGCGGTGCCGGCCCACAGCTCTGCCTCGCACGCCACTGTCTGAGACATGGTGTCTGAGACAGCCACAAAAAGAGACCTTTTGTCCCACATTTCACTGAGCTGTGGGCCCCCTGAGAGCTGGGACGTGAGTGTTGTCAGCCAGAGAAAGGAGACAAGGAAGCCCTGGTCTACGGCCCTGGCCGGGAGTCCCTCCGACACACGCATGCACCTCTGTACTGCAGGCTGCCTGGGCTCAGACCCCGGCACTGGGTCGCCACAGTCACTAGACTGCCGTGAACGGCAGCTGGACCAGTGTTCGGCTTCACATCTGTAAGCCTCTCCCCCAGCCGGTCCCGGGGTGATCTGCTGCAGGTTTCTGGGTCACCTTGGTTAACAGCACTCAGCTCCTGGGGCTCCCACTCTGGGCAGGAAATGATGACCATGGGGCACAGTGTGATCCCGGACTGAGAACTTGTAACCCTGGCAACGACAGTGTGATTGCTGGGCTGTGGCCAGTGTCACATCCCTGAAGATGGCAGCTCCTGCAGCCATGTCGTCAGAGGCTGTGCTAAGCTAACAACCACCATCATGCTCCCTGGCGCTGTTCTCTGCACCCCAGAGCACTGGCACTAGCAGTCCATGCACTATCACTGTACGATTAGACCGGAACCAGAACCAGCATCTCTCTTTTCTTATTCAGCGAAGCAACTTCCACAGAAGAAGTAGTGACCATTACACGGAGTTTGTCTCTTTACTTCACTTCTGACCTCTATCAGTGTGCAAATACAAGCTTCGCCTGGCAGTGGTCCATACGGACAGACTGTCTTTGCTTTTTCTCCCTCACTTCGTTTGTGCGTTTTCAATCCAAGCCACACAGCACACACATCACAGGGTTTTCTTGTGGAACTGTTTCTGTCTCATCTGGGGACCCTGTAGTGCCAACCTCACTCACATTGCTTCCCGGTGAGGCTCCTGACTAGCAGTGGCCTTTCTAGGGACACTGGGGAAGCCGCTAAGCATCGGCTTTGCAGGACAGAATGGACTGATGTGCCCAACTCCTCCCGAAAAATCTACATGCCAAAAGACTAGCAGATTCGCTGCTCTGATGGGGGGAAGAGCAGGCTGCTATGTGGGACTGTAGATACCACCAGGGCATAAATATGTGCTTCTCATGAACCACATGAACCACCTGGGTCATCTCAAATCCTGTCCACATGGGACCCAGCAGAAAGAAGCCTTTTGTGTTTTCATAAAACATTTTAGTGTAACCTGGTCAATTTTCACCAGTGCTAGAATTTGACTGGATTTCACTGAATATATAGGCCAGTTTGGGTACCATATGACACCTTTGAAGATGGACTCTTCCCGCCTGTTAACACGGTGTACCTCTCCATCTCTTTAGGGTTTTTGGTGCTGTTAGAACACCTTCTAGTAAAGTGTCCTTGCACATCATTTACTAGATTTATTTTTATGATATTGTGTATTTGTCTGTTGTTAATGTGGAAAGATTCTAGTAAAATGAAAGTATATTTGGCTAGTAAGGTGCTTGCCTAGCACACATGAGGTGTTGAATTTAATTCCAATTCCTAGTGATACACAAAAAAGTGTGTTGACTTTATATCTAGTGAGTAGTCTTGCTAAATTCATTTAAAACACTCACACACACACGTACTCAGAAGTATTAGAGTTATAAGTTCAGCAAGGTTGCAAGATAGAAGAGGAATATACAAACTGCACAGGCAGCAGAACAGTGACAATTAGTGGCCGGGGGTGTGTTCCTCTCAGCTTCGATCCCAGGAGGAGCTGTCAGTATTCACCGCTAAGCATGATTTTTGCTGTGGGCCTTTAAAGTACTCACGGTCATTTAATCCCTGTTCACCAAAATTCTCTTCCATCACAAGTACTATTAAATTTTGTCGAGTGTTTTTCTTGTATCTTTTGAGGTGATAATATTTTTTTCCTTTTTTAAATGTGATGAATCATTGTGATTGAATTTTGGATGTCAAACCAAACTTACATTCTTGTAACAGAGAACAGTCATGTGTCATACTCACACACACATGCACACATGCACATGCACATTAAAAAGTGGCATCCCAATGTCTTCCCTCTTCCACACAAATATTTGGGATTTTTTAAATTTTCACATATTTGCAATTTGCAATTATATGTTGCAGGACTTTAGGGGGCAGTATTGGGAACTGAACCCAAGAGCTACATCCTCAGCCATTTGTTTGTTTGTTTGCTTGTTTGTTTTTTAAAACAGAGTCTCACTAGGTCATTAAATTACCCAGGCTGGGTTCAAACTTGTGATCCTCCTACTTCAGCCTCCCAAAGTGCTGGGATTATAGGTGTGCGCCCCCTACACCTGGCTTGGATTTTACAGTTAATGGTCACATTCATGAGAGATTTTTCTAGTATATTTTTATTGTGATGGTCCTTGCACCTGAATGTGTGTTCTGCAGTCATGTCCAAGTGTTTTATGTATTTCCCTTGATCACGTTTGTTAATCAGATCAATCGAATCATCTGCCTTTACTGATCTTTTTGTCTACTTTTCTATTACTGAACGAGCTTAAAACCTCCCACTATGATTGTGGGCGTATTCATTTTTGTCAAGTTTTGTTTTATGTGTCTTCGGGCGGTGTTATTTGGTCTCATACTCATTTAACATTGACATTTTTCTGGTAGATCAAACCCACTTACAATAGTATGTTTATTCTATTCTACCCTTTTTTCCCAACACCCTCTTGTTCTTATAATTACATAGTGTCTCCCAAGAAGAGCCTCAAAATCAAGTCTATGAGCCTCTTTCTTCTGTGTGTATGGTACACTTACGTCCGGTATAATTCCAGATACCGTTGTGTTCCTAAGCACAGCCCTGCTATCTTTCCATTTGCCTCCGTCACTGAGGTTTCTTTTTCTCCCCTCTGTTGCCTTCGTTTGGATTAACATGGCTTTTTAGTCCATCTCTCTAACCATTAGTTGTGACTTGCACATTCTGCTATTCTTTCAGTGCTTCTCCCAGAGATTACTATTTGTATCTATTATTCATTGTATTATTCATACAATTTCACTTGTTAATCCCTTCTCAGACAATGCTGTAATCTCACAGTCCTCAGTCTCTACTTACTTCCATTCTACTTTTTTTCTCTGTGTTATTCACATTATTCATTTTATCCATTTATATTTTACACCCAATAAGACATCACTACTATTGCTATGTTCAATCAAGATTCATTTATATTCAACCACATATTTACTTTTGGTTGCTTCTTTATTCCTTCCTGTATTTCTGGGATTCTATCTTAAATCAATTTCCTTTTATTATTTCTTTTAGTGCAGATCTGCTGGCAGCACATGTTCTGTTTTTTTCTTAATAGAAATGTCCATTTCAAATCATTTTTTTTCCAAATCCTTTTTAAAGGATTTTCTATAGATATGGATTCTAGGCTGATGTTTTTTCAGCAATTTAAAAGTGGCATCCCAATGTTTTCCCTCTTCCATCATTTCTGTTAACAAGTCATTGTCAGTGCTACTGTTTCTCCTTTGAAAATCACATGTCCCCTGCCCTCCTTTAACCACTTTTAGTGCCTTCTCGTTGTCTTTGGTTTTCATCAGTTTGAGTACAGTGTGGATTAGATACACCTTTCTTCTTATTTATCCTGCATGGGGGTCATGAAGCTTTATCAGTGTTGGAAAATAAGCAGCCTAGAAAAAGCTATCTAGCTTTCCCATATATCAGCCTTTTCACTAGCTTTCTTTGGTTATTGTCCCTGCCCTTACTCCTCCTCATCTTGTCTTCTGAGACTCCAGTTCCATGTATCTTAGATCTTCTCACCACTTCCCATAAGTCTCTTAGGTTCTTTTCTGTATCTTCCATACTCTACCTCTGTGGTATAGCTTGGAGTTTTTATGCTGTCTTGTATTAATAGTTCAATAAATCCTTCTTTTGCTAACTGTGCTTAACTCATACACTAAGTTCTTAATTTCAATTATTGCATCTTCCAGTTTTAAATTTCCTTGTGATTCTTTCTTATAACTTCCTGGTCTTGGTTGAAAGCAGCCATCTTTTTCCCACTATGTCTGTGACTGATAACATCAACATCTGGGTCATTATTGTGTGTATGTTTTTCACCCTTGGTGATTTTTCCTGGTTTGCTGGATCCTTTATGGTCAAATGCTGATGACTATGACCCACTTCAGTGGCTCCAGTGACACCATCTGTAGATAATGTCTTCCTGCAGAGATGGTTCGCTGTGTCCTCTGGGGGACAGAGTGGAGAGGTCACCTTAACAGAACCTTGCACCTGGCTGACTGGAGTCTGGGCTCTCTCTGCCTCTGGTTTGCCCCTCTTCTAGAGTGCAGGCCTGGAAGGATCCCATCTGAGAGCCTGGCCTACTTACCACCTTCTCTTCCCTTCGTGGGTCCCAAACTCTGATTGTGACACGGCCAAAAACTGCTGCAGCTCATGGGCTTTCTGCTCGGTTTAGGAATCCAGCAAATACTTCTGGGGAAAACTCCTAGGTATCAGAGCAACATTTCTGTGTGCCCCTCTTCTCTGACATCTTGGTCCCGCCACAGCCCCTCCTGGGCAACCTCAGTCTCCAGGTTCTCATCTCCCCAGCTCCAGAGACACCACTGCCTCTGCTGCCCTCGAGGAAGTGCTCTGCCCAAGCAGTCCGCCTCTTAGCCAGGACCAGCAAGCTTCCTGGAGGGGAAGTGTTTGCACGATGTCACCTCACCGCCTCGTGCTCCCCTTCTGAGCTCACGGCCCTTTGAGTGCTTTCAACTTGGCGGCTCCCCAGCATCGTTAAGGAAAGGCTTTCTGTATCTTCTTCAGTTTTCTCCCTTTTTCTCAGCATGAACATCAGTCTGTATCAAGCAGAAAAAGAATTCTTTTCCCCACCAAATAATTCTCAGTAGAGAGCAACTTATACAGGGAGTTAGTCACACTGCTCTTGGAAGGATGGTGGAGCCAAAGGGTAAAAGGTGCATGTGTCAGTCAGCTATTTGTATAGTGATGGTGCATAACAAACCATCACAGCCTCTCCATGCACGCAGCATGCACATTCATGTCTCTTGCACCTGTGGGTCAGCTGGCTGGGCTGATCTAAGGCAGATAACTGGATCTCAAGCTGAGTCCAGCTGGGCTGCTCACCAGCCTGCTCCTTGTTTGTCCATTCTGAACACGGGTTGATGGTACAGCAGCTGCCCAGGGAAAGCTCTGCCCGTGGCAAAGGCAGAGGCACAAAAGGGTGTTCATTAACCACAGCAAGCCACGTAGCCAAGCTGAGACCAAAGGCAGAGAAATTAACTGTCTTTTTTTTTGTGAGAGGAACCGCAAGGCTACATCACAATGGACACAGCTACACGCTGGAGTGGAGAATTGGAGCAGATAATTCTCTGCGCCATCGCCCAGCTCCCCAGGGATGGGAACAGCAGGGGTCCTGCCTGTGTGTCCTGTGTGTCGCCAAGGGGAACCCCTGCTGTGCGGCCACAGTTGGACCTCAGTGCTGCTGCCTTTAATCTGGCACCCTGCAATGATGTGGGGCTGGCACTGACACAGCCACTTGCCAGGTATATTTTTCCTTATTTTCACTGTGGAATTATTTGTCCAAATTGCTGCAAGAAACTTGAGCATCTGGCAGCCATAATTATCAGCAGCAAAGGCAGAAACGATGATTTGTACCATCTTGCTGATTTCTGGAGCGCCACACATTGGGCAGGAGTGTTGCTGATGAGAGTGTGGGAGGGAGGGTGGAGGGCCGGGCTCAGAGGTACAGCTCAACACCCCACAGTGTGCAGGAAGCTCTGGGCTCCATCCACAGCACAACCAAGAAGGGGAGGGGGAGGGTGTCTGGGAAATAGAATTCCTCAGCTCGAATTTCCTGGAAATAAAAGTAATAAAAACCTCTCAAGGGGATGAAGTGTGCTGTGTGCTGGGACACACATGGTGGGGGCGATCCAAGGCCACAGGGACAGTACGAAAGACATCCACAGTGACGGGGTCCTGGAAGTACTCAGGTCCACCTAGAGCATCCCCCACCCCGTCCCTGAGATGACCACCTCCCTTCCCTGTTCCAACCTTCCAGGACAATCATCCACCCACCTACACCCCGCCAAGCAAGCTGGGGCCTGGGGTGGGGGGGTGGGAGCTCAAACTGGACAGGCAGGAAGCAATGCCTGGTGTCCATCAGGGGCTGCAGCCCAGGCCGGCTGGGGAGAGGAGTGTGTGGGGGGGTGAGCAGGAAGCCAGAGTGCAGCCAGCTACTTAAGATTGGCACTGTAAGAGCTGAACAGAGCCTGTTTTTGCAACTACAGGGTACAGGAGAAACTTTTTGTTACCTAACAGTGACAAAAACAGTCACTAATGGGAGCTAGGTATGGTGACACACACCTGTAATCCCAGCAATCAGGAGGCTGAGGCAGGAGGATCGCTGAGAGTTTGAGGCCAGCCTGGGCTACAGAGTGAGTTCAAATTCAGCCTGAACTACATAGTGAGTCCTGTCTCAAAAAATAAAAATAAAAATAAATCAGTAATGGGACCAATAAATAAATAAGTAAATAAAATAAAGCCCCAGAATTTGCCCTGGATTATATGCAAGGGGCAAGAAGCAACTTGCTTAGCAGGTTTAAACAGGTAACTAGAAAAAAAGGAGCAGTTGTGGATCAGAACGCTCAGAGTCCACAGCTCAGGGAGATGGACTATCAGAGTTGCCTATTACATTTTTTCCTAATACTGAGTATGAAATCATTTGCCCAGCTCTCGATCCCGCTCCTGCTCTCAGCTCTCAGGCCGGCAGGACGGGACCCTCGGAGCAGCAGGCTTCCTGCCTTGCATGGCACCCACGCAGAGGAAGCGCGAAGACGGCCGCTCCCGGCCCACAGCTGGAAGCCCATGACTTCCTCGCGATGACATCCCGCCAGGGAGAAGGCCAAAGGCGACAGGGATGCCGGCCCGGCCGGCGCCAAGGGCCTCGGTGCCCTCCCACTCCAGGCTGGCTTCCTTCTAATCCTCCTTCCATGCACATCACCAGCTCCTTGCACAGAGGGAGAAGTACATCTGGCTTTGCTTTAAAAAAAAAAAAACAAAACTTTTTTATTAGTACCTGTTTGCAGCACAAAGTGCTTACATTCATTTTAGGAGGTTGGTACGCGCACTTGACACATCCTAATTCTTTTCATTCCCGTTCCCCTGCCCTCTGGCCCCCTCTCTCAGCCTCTGGATTCCCCTCGCATTTGCAAACCATCTATCTCCCCGTTTCCTGCTGCTTATCTTTTGTTTGTTTGTTTGTTTGTCTGTTTGTTTAAGTACTTACACTTCGGGTTTCTCATGTAAGAGAAGTTATGCGGTATTTAGGCATGTGCGTCTGATTTATTACCATTGTGGTCTCAAGGTGCTGATTTGTTACATCCGTTTGCAGACTGCCACAATTCCAGGCGGGGCGGGAGGAGCTGGGAGCGGTGGGGGCGGGGCCCACAGGGCCGAGTCCCCGCCAGGTGGGCGTGGGGAGGCCGCCTGGGGCGGGGGGCGGTCTGGGTCGGTCTGGGGAGACCGGCTGGGGTCAGGAGCGCTGCGCTTGCGGTGTCTGCGGCGCCCTCTACCGCCCAGCGTCGGCCTCGCCGTGGACGAGCCGCTCTCCAGGTTCCACTGTTTTCAAATGCGCGGGGCGGGATGGAGCTGGGCGTCCCATCTTCCCGTGTAGTTTGGCCTCGAACTCACTATGTACCCCAGGCTGTCTCGAACTCGCGACGATCCTCCTGCCTCAGCCTCCCAAGTGTTGGGATTACAGTATGCGCCATACCTGGCACTGGTCCCTCCCTGTTTCAATGGCAATCACTTTAGTCTTTTTTTTTTAACCACCTAATCATGCTATACCTATGTATTACCTATCTGACTCTTATCTAGATGTATGTGCTCAGAGAAAAGACAACCTAGTAAAACAAATATGCGGTGACTTGAGCAGACACTTCCCACCTGAAAACATGCAGGCCACAAGTGGGCTGGACCATCCATCTCATGAACCAAGTTGCACATTTCAGACTTCTGTGCATTTACTGTGCATACATTTTAACCCGAACCACAGGCAAGAGAATCTGACGAGTCCTTTGAGTCAGGCATCTTACTTTCTGGAGCAATCATTTCCCCCCAAGGAATCAAAGCAAACAGAAGACGCAGGGCCCAGAGAAGCGGCATGTTCATGGCTGCCCCTGTGAAGCAGCAGTACTTGCTGTGTGGTGTTAGTCTCTGGTTCAAAACCATTCCATCTTTTTCCGTATTTGGTGAAAAAGTGATCAAAACCCGGTCCTCCTGCATGCACTCTACCACCGAGCTACTCCCCTGGTTCTATGTG
Organism: Hystrix cristata; assembly: GCA_004026905.1. NCBI lineage: Eukaryota > Metazoa > Chordata > Mammalia > Rodentia > Hystricidae > Hystrix > Hystrix cristata. The sequence goes on from PVJO010012358.1 coordinate 15,829, forward strand.
GAATTTTTATTCTTTAGAAGTTAGAGGAAATTTCTAGTTATTTGATCAGATAAAAATACAGAGCTGGACATGGTGGCACATGCCTATAATCCCAGCACTCAGGAGGCTGAAGCAGGAGGCTCGCCATGAGTTCAAGGCCGGCCTGGAATATATAAAGCAACACCCTGTCTCAAAAAAAAAAAAAAAAAAAAAAGATAATAAAGAAAGGCCTGGGATATATAGCTCGGTGGTACAGCATTTGCCTAGCATGTATGAGGCTCAGGGTTTAATCTGCAGCACTGCAAAACAACAAAATAATTGATCATGAAAATACAAGAGGAGGCTGGATTTGCTGGGTCTAAGCTGTACTACACTGAATGTATTTTTTTTTCTTCTTTTTTTTTTTGGTGCTGGGGATTGAACTCGGAGCTTTGCGCTTGCTAGACAAATGCTCTACCACTGAGCTAAATCCCCAACCCTGAACTGAATATACTTAATTTTTCAGTTGAAATATTACACCGAACTCCATTAGTGTGTACAATTAATACATGTTAATCAGAATAAAATAAAACCCGGGCCCTAGTTCCCCAGGTGGGATAATAACTACACCAATGATTACAGTGTTACACAAACTGCACTGGACACATTATATAAATGTGTGAGGTCTGGCAAGAGGTCTCCTGTTCCAAGAAACCCCCAGCCTGCCACCTTGTGCTCATCAGAGCCTGGTGGGAAGAGGATCAGAGCAAGCTGGTGGGGTGGCAGGGTGGTGACAGCTGGAGGGGCTGAGGGGTTAAAAGACACCAGGGGCAGCCTGACCTCATGACAAGAATCGTGTGTGCCCCAAATCAGAGGGTGACTCTGGAGGGGCTCGGGTGCCGGGGGCAGGGGGTGTTGCTCAAATTGGCCACAAAAGCAGGCCCCCAGCTGGGAGGAGCCACAAATCCTCCCCCTCCCTCTTCCCACCCTCCCCCCTCCCGCCCCACTCAGGAGAATGAGGCACAGTAGAGAGAAGATTTCCACATTCCAAATGTATTTTTGAAGCCCGAGAAGTCATTCTTAGTAACAAACTGGGTTCAAGACCTTCAAAACCCAGCATTAAAAGTTCACTGTCAAACCTCATTCCCTCCCACATTTCTCTCCCTATCAGCATGAAAACAGCCAGCAGTATACTGCCAGGCAAGATAAAGTGCTTTGTACTAAGCATCCCATGATTCATGATCTTGTGCTTTGGAAACCCACCAGGAAACAAATGTATCGTTTAAAGATCAAATACATAGAGATGGGTTTTCTGTTTCATTCTAGCTGTTCTTTAAAGAACACACCCCTGTCTGAGATCACTGGGCGCTGGCCACCGCATCCAAAAGTGCTGTCCGCTTGTTCCAGAAAGAGATGTTATCAGAAGGACTGTGCACAATGCATGACCTTAAAATGTCACTGTCCCCTTGGGACTGTGTTAGGTCTGTGACCTAACAAATGATTATGAGCTCACAGTACACTGAGCTCTTTGTTGCCTTATTGAGTAAGTGGCCCAGCTCCCCTTTGTTCCTCAGGCCTGCTAATGTCTAACTACCTAACATTCCCCTCTGACAGTTTAGACCCTAAAATCATTTAGGGTACTGGGGTGCTACCTCATTTTGGCTACTTCCGACTAGAGAGAATGTTGAGACGAGACTTAGGGTGCCTACTGTTGCTAACACAGATGGTTGGTCAAGGCACCAATATAGACGGTTGGGTCAGAAGTGTACAGGACCATCTGAAGACAGACTGACTGTTAATGAGAAGAAATAAAGTATAGGAGACAGTTTATTATGCAAGGTCCAAATTGGAACCAAGACTGCAATGGTTATAGACCATTTCCACCAAGTAGATCCAGAAAGCCAAGCCCCTAACATTTCCCCAAAGCGAGGCTTGGGATCTGGTATAGCCTGGGCCCACTGTTTTAAGTCCCGCAAGGCAGATTTGGGACAAAAAGCCCATCCGAAACAGTTCAATAAGGGGGGGTGGCAATTACACTCCCTATCACAGTTTTATGGGGCACTGTATAGGTACCAGCAGGTGAGTCCATTTCCCATGCAGGCACAGACAAGCAAAGGGCAATTATAATAAAGGTTCTGATTAGGGGGACAGCCAAGGTACGCACAGCCCACAGCAGGCCAGGATGATGAGACATTTACTTAACTGACTGAATAGGAATTTTCAGCCTCTCGGCAGTGGGCTTTCCCAGGACGGTGGGTCTCCGGAGGGGATGGCTCTTCTTCCCAAGGTTCCACTCGGGAATGATGGATCCAGCTGGCAACGCCTGGTACTTTGCCAGCTGTTGGGGGAGAGAGCGGTGTGGACAGGTCCTTTCAGAAAAGAGTAAATGACTGTGCAGCCCTCCTGGTAGGTTTTGATGAGAACTAATGTCCCAGGTTGTGGAGGGCCCTTGGGGACTGTTGGAACACTAGTGGAAATACCTGTAAGGCATGTTTTCATACCGCCTGTGGGGAAGTATTTAGTGTAGCAGTGTACTGGCCTGGGGATCAATCTGCTACTAAAAGGACAGAAGCAGCCATTGCCCTGATCAGGCCATCCCCGGCTACTGGGCTACAAGGCCCACCTTCATAAACGTCCTACAGGCCTTAGAACAGCCCCTAAGGCCTGGCTGAGGACCCTGAAGCCTCACCTATAGCCTAAACGATAGCCTCACCTATAGCCTAAAACAAGGACCCGGAGGAGACAGGATTTTAACTGACCACAGGCCTGCTGTTGTTTCCAGGAAAGGGGAATTTGTTCGTTATTTCATTTTAGGGATTCATATAGGCTCAGCCATTAGGCTACACCCAGGGGCTCACAGCCAGCAGCAGCCTGCTCATCCTAGGAAAGCGCAAAGTTGCTTTCTAGCATAGGGCCTGGAAGGACCGGGTGGCCTGTACACATTCTGCAGAAACCCCCCAGTGCCCTGGGGTTCCAACATGCCGAAGCAGTGGACTCTTTGGGACAGTCAATGGGCCCTCAGCTTTGTGACTCAACATCCCCTGTCAGCCAGAAAGTATCAAATCTGAACCAAATGAGCTCAAGTCTCTGTTAGAGAAGGGGGACAAGTAAGATCATCTGTATGTCAAATGATGGCCTTGTTCATTAATGTTAGGTCACCTACATCCCTGGTTAATGCTGTCCAAAAGCAGGGAACTGTCCCTTAATCCTTGGAGAAGGACAGTCCAGGTAAACCATCTGCTCCAACCTAGCATGTCAGTCCACTCAGAGGCAAAAAGCAATCGGGACTCAGACACTAGCAGAATGTAAAAGAAAGAGTCTTTAAGTTCTAGCACTGTACACCGTTGAGTATTTGAAGGCAGCAGCAGGGCTGGGGACACTTGATGTACAGGAATAATTGCCTCATTTATAGCACAGAGATGGTGCGATGAATGGTAATCACCACTGGGCTTTTAACAGCTAAAACTGGGGTATTCCAAGGTGACAAGGCACTAAAAGCCCACAGCGAAGGAGCTTATTTATTAGAGACTGTAGTCCCATGTGGGCTTCAGGTGGAAGAAAACACTGTTATTGATGTGGGAAAGCATGAGAATCTTTTCGCTTAATCACTGCTGGGGTGGAAGGGAGACCCTCCCAGGCACGTAGGTGCTCACCCCTGAGGGTTAGCAGGAAGGTCAGTAAGGATCAGGTCACTGTCAGCATAGCTGGGAGAGGCAAGCCTTGTCCTAACTGCGGGGCTGTTAGGTGAGCAAAAAACAATTTGAGTCCCCCCATCTTTGTTAGTAAGTCTCGGCCCAGGAAAGGGACAGACATCCAGGCATTGCCAAAAAGCATGGGTAAGGAGAAAATTACTCCATAAGCAACACCGAGGAGTAGAGCCGGGGATTTAGCTCAGCGGTTAGAGTGCCTGCCTTGCAAAGCACAAGGCCCCAAGTTCGATCCCTGGCACCAAAAGAAAAAAAAAAAAAAAAAAAAAGAGGAGTAATGTGTTTGGTCACCAGAGTCCCACTGACACCCAAACCCGGCAGGAGTCAGAGGCCAATAGCCCAACACAGAAGGTAAGAACCAAGTAAGAGGCCCCACTGTTAAGGAGGAAGCTCGGGGTCCTACCTGCCACATCTAGTGTTCCCCGAGACTCCATCCCATTGATGGTGATGACTGGTCTGGGGGACGACTGGAGTTTTCTCATTCCAGGAACAGAAACTGGGGCTCTGGATCAGGAGTCCTTCGATTCCCAGGACAGTAAGTCTTCTCATGTCCCATTTTGTCACATTGAGGGCAAGATGACTTAGGAGGTTGGCAGGCATCGGGGTGGTCTCTTTTCCAGTGGCCTGTCAGCAGACATGACACTTATAAGTTACCTTACTTCACTTAGGGAAAAGCCACCAGGTAACATTTGGTCAGCCCATAATGCAGCAGGCAGCTCCACATAACTCTGTCTACTCATTCTTGTTTACTCTTGGCTTCCTTTTTCCCTCTTTGTTCCTCCTCTATATTCTGGTTATAAAAAGCAGAGTTAGCAGTGTTTTGCAGGTCATCACTGGGAATTCAGGGCTCAGAGACATCTTCTGTAGCTTCCTCCCAGTGTCTGGAGTGATGCACAGCACCTTCCCAGAGTGCCCCTAAATCCTTTCGCACCTGAGCCCTGATGGTTGGGAGCCAGTTGAGCGTGGTTTCTGCTCTGACTTTGCTTCTAGCCCTTCTGGGATGCAGATTACAAAATGTCTGCATTTCCGCATCACATCAGGGTCACTGTCCCTCCGGCCTACTCATGTCTAACTAGCTGCCTCACATCTGCGTGTGTGTGTGTGTTTCCACACATGCATAACCTGAATTAGAGAAAACAGTTTCAATGAACCAAAAGAAAGTTTTAAGCACACGCACAATGGAATAAAAGTGTCCGTCTCAGCACGGAGCTTGCGTGTTCCAAGCACCGTGACTCCCAGGCGCGGCGGCTGCCCGTGTCCCCACACACCAGCCGCTCTGCCCTCCTCCCCAGAACAGACGTGCATGGCTGCCGATTCGGCAGGCGCCTGACACAGGACCCTCTTCCCTTTTTACGAGTTGAAACTGGCCTCGTTCCCCCTTTGTAGAGCATTTTTAAGGAAAGCCGTGCTTGTCTCAGACCCGAACTAAACTAAACGCAGGATCATCCATGAATCCTTTACGGCGTACAGAGGAAGTGATGCCACGCTGAGAGCCCGCAAGCACAGCAAGGGCGGGCTCACAGGAAGGTCTTCGGTGGGGGTGCAGGGGGACGGACACAGGGACAAGCGGGGCACCTTCAACCCCGAGGGACCGCTGCCGCACGTCTCCTTCACTGCGTGATCGCTTCTCCGACGAAAGGAAGAGGCCAGCAAACAAAAACAAAACAAATAACGAAAAACTTAACAGCATTTTCTTAGAAAAATAGTTTTAATTTATATTTAGCGCAATTCTCTTTGTAAAATACATTTATTCAGTTACCCCAAAGCCAACTGCCCTCATTTCTTTCCCAGTGCAAAGGCCTCAGTCGGCAGCGCCCCTCGGAGAGGAGGCCTCAGCGCAGGGCCCTGCGGGCAGAAGTCCAAGAGGGAGAGATCCTGCTGCAGCGGGCAGCTGTTCTCATCCAGCACAAAGAGGCTCTCGATCTCCAGCACTCGGGGCTCCGCGCCGGCCGCCAGCAGGGAGTGCAGCAGGTCTGCGGCCACCAGCCCATAGGTGACCTCCGAGGACGGCACTGGGGAGACAGAGCACACGGGGCATTGAACCTTCCAGAAGGCGGAAGCCGTACACAGAAGCACCGCGCTGCTGCTCGGTTCCCCGGCCTCGCGCCCTTTGTGGTCTGCTCGCCCTGTGCCTCTTTCTAGTTTCAGTCGCTGAGGTAGTGCAGGGCGATGGCGTGCGGCTCCTACTGGACACGAAAAGCTGGCAGGAAGGACGCCCTGTCCCGCCGACAGCATTCCTGTAAGGCTCTGCTCGCTCACGCTCTCTCTCGCTCTTTCTCACTCTCTCTCTCTCTCTCTCTCCCCCTCTCTCTTCCTCTCTCTCTCCTTGTGCTGGGGATTGAACCTAAGGCCTTCCCAGTAGATTACAATTCAAGCTCATTTTATCTTTTATCTTGAGACAGGGTCCGACTAACTCATCTAGGCTGGGCTCGAACTTGCGATGCTCCTGTCTCGGCCTCCCAGGGATCACAGGGGGGCGCCGCTACACCCCGCTGGCTCTTATCTTTTTAATGTAGTGAAGGAGAATGATGTTTCCTACACTAAGACTGAAACCATGAAGGTATGTCCGAGTCAGAAAAGAACTCCTACACTTACCCAGTCTACAGCTTCCACCCCAGCTACATACACATCCACGGGCTGAGGGTCCCTGATCCAACATGCTTGGCACCAGAAGTGTTTGGGATTTCAGAGTTCTGGATTTTGGAATGTTTGCATATACATAATGAGGTATCCTGGGCACAGGACCCAAGACTAACACGAACCTTATACATGCCACCTGAAGGAGACTTTATGGTGTCCTTAGTGCATCTGTGTTTTGACTGCAACATGTCACATGGGGCTTGTCAGCTGTGGGATTTGCCACTTGTAGCATGACACTGGTACTCAAAATTTTCAGGTTTGGGAGCATTCAGAGTTTAAACTTTTGGATTAGAGATGTTCAGCCTGTTCTTACATTTTACATAAAAGAACCCTGAATCAGTTATTTAATAAATATCATATCAATAATAAGATACTACTAAAATTATGAGTAGATGTGTCATAGTTTTGCATTTACCTACATTCATCCTTTTTCCTTTTCTTTTTTTCTTCGTGTGTGTGTGTGTGTGTGTGTGTGTGTGTGTGTGTGTGTGTGTGTGGTAGTGGGGATTGAACCCAGGGCCTTCATACTGAGCTACATCTCCAGCCCTTTTTTATTTTGAGACAGAGTTTTGTTAACCTGCCCAGGTTGAGCTTGAACTTGCTATCCTCCTGCCTCAGCCTCCCAGAGTGGCTTCATCCTTTTGTTTTTTTCTCAGGACGTGAATGAATTATTTAGCAGTTGTTCCCTGCCAGACCCACAGGGCACCACTGACTGTGCTCAGACTGCATGGGCTCCCTGCCCACCTGCCCCACTATAGTCCTGGAGGACCAATGGCAATAGCTTTGGAGAGAAGAGAATTCTCTACAATCATTTAAGATTTTTGTATTTTCACTAAAATGAGAGCTAAAATGAATCAACAAGAGTGATAACCGGAATGGTCTGATGACCGCTTTGACACAACAGCCATGTCACTCATGGTTAGAATCTATGAAGTGTGCCTTGAGCTAGTGAAGCCCAGCAGTGTGACCTGAGCTGTCCCAGGAATGGGCAAAGCACAGAAGTCTATCTGAGATGAGAACAATGCTTCTCTGAGAAACAATGACTAATTTACCTTGTGCGAAAAATGAAGAGGTAAGAATAAAAACATATAAGGAACACTGAGAAAAGCAATGAAAATAGCGAAAAGAATGAACATAAAATAAAGTGAATGGAGGGCTTCAAATCAGGATGTAGAAAGCTGCAAAGAGCATGGCTCCCACACTAAAAGTTTCTAGAAAACCTCAATAAACTATAAAATCCTCCTTTTCTTCACTCCTCAGAGACGCACAGCTGTAAGCAGCTGGAAGTGCAAGGAAGAGTGAAGCAGGGGCATGGGTGAGAGGGGGATGGGGGGTGGTGACAGTGAGAGGCCAAGCACATGGGGCAGGAAGGAGGGGCTCAAGTTTCTAGGGAACAGCAGACGTGGGGGGAGCCTGCATCTTCAAAACCTTCCCCTCACCTCACCTGAGGGCAGGCAGGTGCTTGAGCAAGCTGCCCACTGTAGAGAGGCGGGCAGGGGCTCGGCACCCCACAGAGCAGAAGCAGCAACTGCTGGAGGAAAGGCAGGGATCCTGTTGCCCAGGTGAGCAGGGATGGGGTAAGATAAAAGGAAATAAAGCCTCTAATCCTGGGGGAGGGACAGAAAACAGGCCTGGACCATGACCCTCCACGGTCCCCTAGTGCAGCAGAAGGGCAGGGCCACTCAAGACCCACGAAGACACAGGCAGAGGTGGCTGCCACAGCAGAAGGGGCAGGGCTGCAGAGGAAGGGTCACACTGCAGGCCCCGCGGAACACGAACTGTACCAGGGCCAGAGGGAAGCAGTCTCGCCCCTCCCACCAGGCCAGGATGCACCTGTAACCACCAGCAGGGGCCTGAGAAACGTGGGGACATACAAGAAAATAGGAGATGCAGAACCCTTCCATCAAGGTGGGGCTGCACCTATGTCCCTGGTCCCACAAGAGCCGAACAGAGCTGAAGAAACCCTAACACCCGGAGATGTGGCTGCCACAAGGTCACCACACAATGGACTGCTCTCACATCTGAGGAAGCCTAGTGTGTCCCAGTGGGTCAGGGCACAGTGCCCACAATTTATCCAATAGGCAGTACCTGGTAAAGATACTGAGCTATGTTGCCAGATTCATGTGCTATTTTACAGTGTTGCTTGACTCTCGCATATGAAAAGGCTACTGTACTGTTCCGCCAGCAGCGGCCTCCTGCACCCAGTTTACCAGGTCTCCTGCTAAAACAGGAAGCCACAGGAGTGACTGCCTGTGCCGCCTGGGCTTGCCTGTGTGCACTCCCTGGTGGGACAAATGTCCAGAACACATCCCTGTTGTTAACAGGCTTGTGGCTGTAGCTATGAGAAGAGAGGATTCCAAATGTTCCCAACACGAAGAAACAATAATGTCTCGAGTGACGGAACTGCCACTTACTCTGACTGGCTCTTACACACTGTACATGTGCATTAAAATATGACACCATACCCCCATTTACACACACAATGATAACATGCCAATGCGAAAAAGAACACAGAGAGAAAGTCTCTGAGATCCAGGAGCAGGGAGAAGAGCGAAAGCGCTACCCTGGACACATGGCGGCACCCAGGAGCTGGAGCCAGCGGGAACCTGCAGGCGACCACGGCAACAGTGAAACCTGCATCAAAGTGGGCGTCTGACAAGGGCACTCTCACCCCAGTGAAGGCCTAGGAGGGGCAGGGCCATCTCCAGACACACACACTGTTTCCTGGGCTGCCCACCATGGTGCCCTGCTCTACCCACCATGCTGACAAAATGACTGGCATCCAAAAAGCAAGGAAAACCACCCACTACTGAGAGACCGAGCAATCACAAGAACCAGATCTGCTCACTGCTTACAGAACCTCAAGAGGACAGGACGGTCACACTTTGTTCTCAGCCACGGGGTGTCCCTGGCTGAGGACCCAGAAGACCCATCCACATATAGCAGCCCGTCTTCACAGACATGGCGCCACATATCCACGGACTTAACGCCAGTAAACCAGGGCCCAAGTGCATCTGCTGACCAACTGGGAATTCAGGTCAAAGACACTGGGCATCCCTCTATTCTTGTATCGAGACAGGAGTGAAGCAAGCCCCACCTTCCCATTCACACAGCAAATCATCCTCTAGTTAGATCCTGACAGAGAAGGGCTTCACTGACAGTAGAGGGTTCCCTGCATCCCTGAAGGAACCAAGAACCAGCATACCTATCACTCTGTCCAGGCAGTCCGGAGAAATGTGGAGGAGAATCTTCTCTATCAGTTTGGAGCCTACACGGACGCACACAACATGGCTTCCATCATCTATGGTCATTAAAGCTGGCCTGCAAAAAGAAAATGGAGATGGACTCTAGAAACATTCATTACTAAGGGGGAATTCAGGAGAGCAGAGATAAAATGAGTGTGGCCTTTCTCCTTTTAGCCACACATTTCTCGGCCCTTTATTCTTCTCACGTTATCATCTTTCCCCAGGCTCTGGCTCCCTCTCCCTCTCCCTCACTCCTGGTACTGGGGATTGAACCCAGGGACTTCATACGGAGCTACACCCCTAGCCCCTTTTCTAGTTTTTGAGACAGGGCTTGCTGTGTTGCTAAGTTGCCTGGGCTGGGTTCAAACTTGGAATTCTCCTGAACTTGTGATTTTCTTGCCAGGATCGTGGGCTTGTGCTGCCATACCCAGCTCCTCCATTTTTTACTGAAACAAATACGAATACAAAACAAGCATCCACCACATACCACAGGCTATGCTGAACACTGGACCTACAACAGTGACAGACATGTCTGGTTACTCCATTCAAGGGACTCAGGAATTTGGCAAGAAAAAAGAAAATCTGAAAAGTTTTTTGAGTGCTAGGGATAGCACTCGGAGCTCATACAAGCTAGGCAACAGCTCTACTACTGACTACACCCCAAGTCCAAAAAAATATGGTCCCAAGACAATTCAATGGAGAGAGAATAGTCTTTTCAAAAATCATACTGGAGGGGAGCTGGTGATTTACCTCAGCGGTACAGCACTTGCCGAGCAAGCACAAGGCCCTGAGTTCAATCCCTAGCACCAAAAAAAAAAAAAAAACCATACGGCATATCCATATGCAAAAGAATGAAATTGGATTTCTTCCTTTACGCTATACATAAGAATTAACTCAAAACAGATAATGAACCTAAGTGTAAGTGATAAAACAATGAAGCTCTTAAAAGAAAATATAGCAGTAAACTCCATGATCTTGCTTTTAAGAACATCTCTTTTCTTATATATGACACCAAAAGCACAGGCAACAAAAACAACAACAACAAAACAGAGAATAAAAGTACTGGTGGAGATGTGAAGAAACTGTACCTTCACATTGCCTGCTGGTGAGAATGTAAAATTGATCAACAGCTTTGGAAAACAGTTCGGCAGTTCCTCAAATGGTCAAACCACACAGATGAGCAATCCCACTCCTGGCTCTACACCCAAGAGGAACGAAAACTCACGTTCTTGCAAACACTTGTACACAAATGTTCAGCACCACACATAACAGCCGAAAAGCAGGACCAACTCAAACGGCCATCAGCTGATGAGTGGACAGATAGAAGGCAGTATTTACACACAATGGAATATTACCTTACAATAAGAAAACACAGTACTGATCCAGGCTATGACATGATGAGCCTTGAAAACATCTGCTACATGAAAGAGGCCAGTCCCAAAAGGCCTCATGCTGTGACGCCATTCCCATGACGCGTTCGGGAGGGGAAGTCTGTGCAGACAGAGGAGAACAGAGGCTTCCGTGGGTTGGGGGACAAGGATGAGGAGTAACTGCTAATGGATACGGGCTTTGAAGTGTATGTGCAATAAAAAACATCCTAAAATTGGCTGTGGTGATGGTTGCACAAGGCTGTGAATATTCTGAAACCACTGAATTGCACATTTGCAGGGGGCAGTGCTTAGGGATCAAACTCGGGGCCTCGTGCTTGCTAGGCAAGTGCTCTACCACCAAGCTAACTCCAACCCCTGAACTGCACATTTTAGATGGGTGATGTGTGAGTTATACCCCAGTCAAAATGTCGTTTAGAAAAGACAATGCTACTAAACACAAATTGCAATAAGTACATACAGGCTGTTAACAGATGAAAAAGGGGGTTAGGGGTTGCCTCTCTGATGAGGTGGCATAGAGAAGCCAGCCTTGTGGATCCGGCAGAGGAGAGAATACAGAAGAAAGTCTCATGGAGAAAATGATGGCCACGTCCAGCAGGCTGACAGCAGCCCAGCAAGCCACAGGAAGAGGCCACAGACACAATGAGAACCGCAGGAGGGCGCGCAGATGCTGTTTATAATCTGGAAAGTGAAGATACTGGAAAGATGGCAGAGAGGAAGGGCAAGGAAGGGGACTTAGGATCGACCAGCACTTCAAGAGGCAGGCTAGAAAACTAGAAGGGAGAGTCACAGAGGGCGAGTGAGGAGGAGGACTGCAGCGCAGCCAGGAGTAAATCAGAGGAGAAGGAGATGTGTCCACGGGTCAGGCCACCTCAAAACTACAGGAAACCTTAACAACAGCAGTGTGAGCAGCACTGTGGGACGGAACAGAGTGAACTGGAGTGCACTTAGAGGTGAAAAAAGAGAAAGAGAGTATGTTTACAACTCTTTAACAAAGCCTGCTAGTATGAAGCAGAGCAGGAAAGCTGGGTGGTGGGAGCGAGGGCACAGGGTGATCCCATCCATGCGTTTCTGATCTGACACGCACCGGAGTAGTGCACAGGCTGATAGGATGGGCCCATCAGGAGCGACGGTCACTGAAGACAGAAGAAACAAAACAAGAGGCAGAGCTCGGCAGGGCTTGGTCACACACGAAGACTGGCTGGTATCTGTATTCTGTACAAGGTGCATTCCTGCACGTCTGACCACTTCCCGGATTCCTGCCCCAGATTCCTGCCCCAGGGCCACTCACACTCAGTGTGAGTCAGCACCTCCCTTTTACGTGCGTAATTGTTAGTGATCTGTAATATATCCACAATATCTCCCTTTACCTGTCACTCAGTCACTAAATTATGCCAATTCTGTTTTCCCAACTGTTTTTTTGTTTTTTTTTTTTTTTTTGGTGCTGGGGATTGAACTCAGGCCCTTGTGCTTGCAAGGCAAGCACTCTAACCACTGCGCTAAATCCCCAGCCCCTTCCCAACACTTTCTAAAAGATAATGTACATTTATTTCTTTAAAATTCTAGTACTAACTTCTGTTTCTTGTTCCTTCTATGGCTACATTCAGCTTCATTTGTTCAGTATAACACATGTGAAATGCCTCAACCCCAAAGTCCCCAACTAACTTATCTCTGGCAAGGGCTGGGGATTTAGCTCATTGGTTAGAGTGCTTGAGTTCGATCCCTAGCACCAAAAAAAAAAAAAAAGAAGCTTATCTCCGGCATACCATACTTTTAAAGGCAGAAATACTTTTCTGTAATGGTTACTATCAAGTGTCTACTAGATAATCTTCAGTTCGCAAGAACTCACATTCCATAGGTATTCCAGTACACTCAGGTTTGTACCCATAAGGATACGGTACCTGTTGTGATGTATATCTAGACGTTCCCCTAAAGCCTCCTGTGTTCACAGGTGGGGCTTCGGGAGGTGACCAGATCACAGGTGTACGACACTGGACTGGGCCACTGATAGGCTTGTAGCTGGGGTGATACAGGGAGGTGAAGCCTGATGGGGAGAGACGGGTCACTGCGGGCATCGCCTGAAGGTGTATCTCCCTCCTCCCTCCTCCTTTGAGGTCTCACTGCTTCCTGTCCTCCATGCCACAAGCAACGCTCCTCTGCAACGCCCTCTGCCAGCCACCCTGCCTTGGAGCCAGCTGACTTTGGACTGAAACCACTACAAACTGTGAGCCAAAATAAGCCTTTCCTCCTCTACCTTGTGGGTGCTGTGTCCCAGCAACGAGATAGTAACTAAGAGAGTAGATAGAAAAATTTCCCTTTTGTTCAATATCAAGAGACCTCAACTATCAACACATCTCACCACCTTCTTGAAAGTATAAAATGGAATAGTTCATTTGGTGAAAACTTTTTATTTCCTATTTTTAAAAAATCAGGTCAGCTTCCTTCCCTCCCACCCGACACCATCGTCGCTACCCCCGACACTCCCCTGCACCCAGTCTCATTCTGCTGTCCATGAGACAGCTGAACTCTGTCCCAGGAGCAGAATTCAGCACAGACGGCACATACAGCTTCCAGGGCTGGTCACAGAGGCCAGCTTCCACCTGGCTCTCCCTTGGCGGCGGCTGCCCCAAGCACGCCCAGGCGGGCCAAGGTGCGGGACATGCAGTGAGGAACACGGCTGGCGCCCAACCCAACCCACATCTCCCGCACCTCCCTGCCCTGGCGCCTAATGGCTTCCTCTCCGGAGCCCAAAGGTGGTGCAGCCTACTGGCAGCTTGACTTCTAACAGAAAAGGCAGTGTATTCCTTGTATTCCAGAAAATGTAATTTTGAATTTGTATTCTGTAAAACATGGTTAAAGATGGTATTCATGTTCTACAATAGCTTTCAGAACAATAACTATGCCCTAAATAATAATTACATTGGAACATTTGGAATGGTGTAAAATAAATCACCTATACATACTTTTGAGGGCCTTAACTGTTAATAAGAAGTCAATTTTAAGTGTTTGTTGTATACTAGGTATCTTAATTAAATCTTTTTTCCACAAAAGCAACCTACAAAGTAATAGTGAAACTCATTCACTCATTTAAAGCAAACATAACTATTTGTAAATAGAAATACAGTTTATGGACTAAGCTTCTGTAAACCTCCTGAAGTATGCCACAATTAATGGTGGATATATCTGCACTTAGCTTTTAGATACTGCTGTATTTAGAAATGAGAGAAAGCATATAAAACCTAGACTTCTGTGCTCGCTTGGCAGCACATATACTAAAACCTGGACTTCTATTGTATAAAGGCAGGTCACGTAAATGGTAAAAAAACAAGATTATCTAAAAAAAAAAAAACAAAAAAAAAAAAAACAAGATTATCTATGATTTTGGACATTTACTATTTGGAAAACAATGTGTTTTTTCACTGAGCTAGTAATTTTACCAGAGAACATTTATTTTGCTATCTTTAATTTCTAAGGTAAAGGTGGGAAAACTGAAGTGTACAAGGTTAAACATCTTACTAGCTTGCACAAACAACTCAGAGGAAGAGCACATGATACCTTTAACTTTTCAATTCTTTGTTGAGGTGGAGAAATGAATTATTTATGGAACATTTAGATCTTGGTGAAAAATGTAAGCAAAGCCATAATTTTCTTCAGCATGCCTATCTAAAAACAAAATCTCCCTAGACAGTATTTGCTTCCATGAATAGCTAATCGTCAGGCAGGGCAAATTTTTGTTCTCTTGGGTTAGTTCCTGTTAGAAAGTACAGGCTGATACATGTAATCTTTAGTCGCCTCCAGTCCTATAAGTGTAACTATTCCCATTAAATTGGCTTCTTGCTCTGTCTTACCTGTAGTATGTTTTCTTCCCAGAAAGAGGCAAGCAGCTAAGACACTGTCTGTAGATCTTGTTCTCATCTGTAGCCAGCTCTGATCCACATCCTGCACAGCCAGTGTAGGTAATGTTGGGGAGTGCGGAGAAGATGCGCTCCAGAGAGCTGCGTGCATTCAGGGCCACCTCCTGAGCGGTTCCAAGAGGAAACACCAGCTCCACAATCTGGGCTTTAATCAGAACCACTCCTAGAAGAGATGAAGAAAAAGAAATCATGTAAACTACTGGACCCAAATGGTAACTTTCATTTGCAAACGCAGCAAATGGTTTCCGGTCTCTGGGGAAAGGCTGTACCGTAGAGCTGTTCTGGCCTTCCCCTGCCCTAGGGAACCCCTCTCATCCGGGGCTGCTGTATGCTCTCTGGAACCTGCCTGCAATGAGTGAAGGTTACTGGCTGATCTGGCTGAGCAGCTGGGGCTTTTCTACCCCCTTGTCCTCTGGAATGACACAAAATAAGTGTCCTTTATGAGAAATCCCTCCACGTACTGAAGTAGCTAATGTGCCTCCCCCACCCCGCCCTCTCCCCCGTCAGTCCGTTTAACTGATCATAATCAACAGCCAAACAGGAGGTGAGTTATTCTACTCTACCTTGTCCAAACATAACCAGAGTTTATGCTCTGCACACTCTTCTTCCCAGCTTCTGCCACCATAGCCGCTCTAGCTGTGGGTCATGCAGCAGGCCTGTGACACCAGAGTCCACACTAGGAGCAGATTCTTGGACCACTCAGGGAACTTCAGGTGAGCTCACTGAGTACTACTGGGTCCCTCGCTCACCTGTGAGCATCCCCTGCCTGCCCGACACCCCTTCTTCCTGCCTCGGCTTGGCCTCTGTCCACCATGCATTCATTATCCCAGCACCACTCTCCCCTCCTCTCCACTGTCACTGCTCAGCCTTCCTCGTGCTGTGAGATGGCTCTTCCCTTCAGGAGGGAGAAGGTGCCAGGGGAAGAGCTCCTTACCCAGCCTCTCCTCTCACCTCTCTCTCCGAGTCCCGCCAGGGAGACTCGTCCAGGCACATGCTATTCCATCTGCTCTCATTTTTTCAAGGGTTTCATCACCTCTTCCAATCACACCACCTACCCCTGCAACTCAGCAGGAAAGGCAGTGGTCATATATCTCTTAAACTGGAGCAGACCTGCTATCACAACTCCCCATGGCCATGCTGAATCTCTAAATTATTTAGTAAAAGAATTCAAATGGGTTGTTATGGTTTGTGTCTTGATGTCCCCCCAAAGCCTCAAGTAGTAAGAGGTGGCTGGATCTAGAGTGTGTGATGCTGGGATTAAGGGTGTGTGATTACTAAATCAACCCACTGATTGGTTTAGCACCACCCTGATCCTAGCAGCCTGGATAAAATATAAAATACAGGAAGAAGCTGGTTAGGACCCCTTGCTAGCATCCCTTGCTTACCTGGCTGCCTTCTGCCTGCCTGCCATGCCACCCTGCCTCGGACCCAGCTGACTAAAACCTCCACAAACTGTGAGCCAAATAAACCTTCCTTCCCCTAACTTTGGGTGTCTGGTATTTTGTCTCAGCAAGGAGAGAAAAGTAACTAAGACATGGGTGCATGTCTGTAATTCCAGCACTTGGGAGGCTGAGACAGGAAGATCACCATGAGTTTTGGGTTCTTCGTTTTTTTAGGTGCTAGGGATCGAACTCAGGGGCTTCTGCTTGCTAGGCAAACACTCTACCACTCAAGCTAAATCCCCAGTCCCAATCACCATGAGTTTAAGGCTAGCCTGGGCTACAGAGTGAGACCTTGTCTCAAAAAAAAGAATTCACTAATTTTGGAAGGGTGTTACTGTGATTGTATCATTTTGTTTATTCACACACCTCTTCAGGAGAATTGAAAGGTCACTCTGGACATAGGCTTGCTTTCAGGGGTTCCTGGCCCTCTGGGCACCATACTTCTGCTGCAGGTGAGGCCAGACTTCCCAGCATCCCCTCTCTTCACAGACAGACACAGCCTTGTCCTCCTTCCAGCTTTTGTCCAAAGGGCCCCTCCTAGCAAGTTCCCAGTGGTGATCCTCCTTTCTCCTCCCTTGTATTTAACTAGCAAATGTTTAGGAAAAGGTTGTGTGTTCTCTCTGTTTTAAAGAATATAAACAGTCATTTGTGGTGGTGCATGCCTGTAATCCCAGCTACCTGGGAGGCTGAGGATGGCAAGTTCAAAGCCAGCCTGGGCAATTTAGCAAGACCTTGTCTCAGAACAAAACAATAAAGAACAGGGCATGTAGCTCAGTGGTAGAGCACTTGCCTTTTTCAATTAAGGGCTTGGGGTTCAATCCCCAGTACTGCAAAAAACAAACAAAACATAAATAACAAGAGAAACTATGAATTCACCCCTCGTGGTTGAGCACAGAGAGAATATAAGAGCCAGGTGTGGTAGTGCACACCTGCAATCCCAGCTCTTTGGAAGGCTGGGCGGGAGGATCACAAGTCTGAGGCCAGCCCGGGCAGCTGAGCTACTTAGTGAGGCCGTGTCTCAGAAAATAAAAGAAGGCTGGAGATGTAGCTCAGTGCCAAGGCCCTAGGTTCAGTCCCCAGTACCACAATGAGACAGAGACAGAGAAACAGAGAGAGAGAGAAAAAGGGCCAACAGGGTCTGTCTGAACACAGCCTCTCCAGACCTGAGCGTAACATCAGTTTCAGCATGACTTCCCAAGGGCAGTGGCACCCCAGGATTTCCAAGAACACCCCCAATTCACCAAAAAAAAAAAAAAAAAAGGCAGCACTGTCACCTATTTTTTTCATATCCATGACACTGTTTATTTTTATTTTTAAATCTAATTCAATCCTGGTAGTAATTTAAATCAATTACTCATATGTAAGCAGAAAGCCCAGAAGGCTTCACTGAGGAAATTCTACTGAACATTTGAGGATGGACTCATTCAAATCCTACATAAACTCCTCAGAAAAGTGAAGAGGAGGGCTACATTCAACCCATCCTATGAGCACTCAAATGGACACTTGCAATTGAAATTCAGCATCGAGAACCAAAGTCACTGAGTTACTCTTAATAATTTAATCTACATATCACTAAAAATAGAAATCTTATACAAATTCTTGGAAAATTTTTGACCAATTATTTTCTTCATTAAAAATTCAGGCAGAAGAGGCACAAAGTGGTGGAGCCGCTTCCCTCCACAACTGGAGAGACTTCGCTCTTCTCACTCCCACGCACTCCAGTCCAAAGCCCGTGGCAATCTGAGCCCCAAATGTGTTCCTTTTCTCTACTCAAAAAACTCACTTTAATTGTATTTAATTAAAATTACATTTAATTAATGGAAAGCGTATATATGTATAAAATTCGTCATCAAAGGCATTCTTCTACGTGATGTGCTTCTGAAGATGACTTTTAGGCACATACAGACAGCATACCATTCGAGTTGAGGAGAGTGAGCAGACTGTTTTTGCTCCCATCATGGAATACTCGCAGCCTTCACACAGAACAGAGGTGTATTCGGCTTGCAGGTCTAGGAAGCCACGAGCATGTGCCGGCATGCCGGCATGCCGGGCCCTGTGGAGAACTGGAGCAGCCTGGGCCCACAGGGACCTCCCGCAGGGCTCCGCCTGCCCCTCCACGCCCCTCAGGCCAAACCTCCATTTTAAGCGCCTGGCGGGGCAGCACAGGGCTGCACTCGCCCAGAGCAGCAAGGCGTTCAGCAGATCCCACCTCTATTTCAATCTTAGAACCACATTGCAGGACAGATGAGTGACTTCCTAAAGGGTCTGCCTCCCCGTAACTCTAGTTAAGGTCGTTCTCCTATCTCGTGTACAAGTGATGAACTGCTGGGCACTATACATGAAAAATATTTTAATGTTTTCTAATAATTAAAAATTAACATCTAAGGACTGGAGGCAGCCAGCTAAGAAGTTACCAACATCCAGTTCAGATAGTTTCAAAGATCTATATTTCATTTTATATTCAATTATACATTTTTCTCACAAATAATAGCTTCTTTGCTTATATTAAAATTAGAGCTGGGCATGGTGGCACACCCCTGTAATCCCAGCACTCGGGAGGCTGAGGCATGAGGATCACCACAAATTCAAGGTCAGCCTGGGCTACACAGTGAGTTCACAGCCAGCCAGCCTGAACTACAAAGTGAGACCTCGTCTCAAAAAAAAGAGAGAATATTTCGTGTATACAGATCTTACCCGAATGCTTATCCTTCAGGTGGGTTGCTAAGTCAGACATCTTGACAAGGGAGGCTGTATTTTCTTGAAATTTTGATTTAAATGCAATAGCCCTTACGTCATCATCAAACAGGCACTCAGAGGATGACCAGGGTGTTGTATGCAATTCCAAACTCTCCAGTGTGCAATTGAGCTGAACGAAAAGATACTTAAATTCCCAAATACAACCTTAAAACAAAAACATAAAAATCAAAGGTCACCAGAATGGAAAAAGGCTAGACTCAGGATCAGATTAATAGACTGACTTAAATAAATCAGTTAAATACAACTTTTATCATTAAATAATTTGGGAATAAAGGTACAAAACATGCCAGGTATGATGGTGCACGCTTGTAATCCCAGCATTCAGGAGGCTGAGGCGGGACTGCAGTGAGTTCAAGGCCAGCCCAGGCTAGTGAGACCCCGTCTCAAAAACACCCATAAAAACCCCAAAAGACACAAAATATGAATGAATGTTGTGTTAAGGCAACAAGATACAAATGCTAGAAATAATTCTAATAAAACTTTTCTAATAATTTCTTGGTCTCCTAAAGTCGTAATTTATCATAACTGTTTTTTTGGAGTAGCAAATTCTCATTTTGATAACTACAAAGTTCTTTAATTAATTTGAAGAATTTTTAACTAAGTGGCCACAGGTCTACTATAAGCAGTATGTCACTGATACTTCAACACTTTAGTTATCTCACTTAGCTAACTTCTCCACAACAAAAATGACAAAAAAGCACTTAGACATAGTAATACCTACTTTTATCTCTCAATAATAACTTCAATTTTTAAAGCACAGGAGCACATACCTCCTTGCCAAATAACTGTATTCCATATTAGTAAATTCACCTTTAAAATTATAGTAGCCGGGCATGGTGGCACACACCTATAATCCCAGCACTGGGGAGGCTGAGGCAGGAGGATCACAACAAGTTTGAGGCCAGCCTGGGCTACATAGTGAGTTCAAGGCCAGTCTGGACTATACAGTGAGACCCTGTTTCAAGAACAAAACAAAATTAAAATTAAAAAATAAAATTATAATAAAAGGCTATTTCTCAGCACTAATTTTTCAGAAAATCGCTGTCTTTATAGTTCCCACTTTAGGCCATAAATCTAATTCACTTCTCCCATTCACCTCCTTAGTTTCTTTATACATATATATGTGTGTGTATATTTTGGGGCAGAATCAATCTGTATAGACAGTATCATTGGAAAGAACTAATGTGTGTGTGCGTGTGTGCATGTGCATGTATTCCAAATTGATGCTTAAAACTAATCACTCCTAGCTGAGCTGGGGACACAGCTCAGCAGTAGAATGTCTGCCCAGCAGGGCGCTAGGTTGATCCCTAGCACTACAAAAAGGAGGAGGAGGAGGAGGAGAGGGCAAGAGGTAGAGAAGGATAAAAAAGATTCCGTCACTTACCTTTATTTATTTATTTTTTTTAGGAGTAGGAAATTTATTGAGAGAAAGAGAGCTCCTGAGAGACAGGAGAGGACCTGAGTGGGTTGCCCCAAGTCACTACCTTTAAAATAGCTTCCTCGTTATAAAATGCAAGCTAATAGAATCTAAGTAAATAAATACAGAGCAGTTCCATAATCCCAACACCCTAAAATAAACATAGTTTAGTAAGCAACTAATGGGTTTGGATTTATTTTTGCTTAATGTATCAAATGAATATTTTACATGCCATCAGGTATCATTCTACATTATTTTTAATTGTATAATATGCCATTGCACAGACATACCAAAATCTTAAAAATCATTATAGTAATCCTCTGTTTTTCTGTAACTTTTTCAGTATTATAAGCATGATGAACACCTTTTTAGATACATTTTTATGCAATGATAAATTCCTAGAGGTATAATTAATGAACCAAAGATATCTCAAATTCTTTCATATATATCAATTGTCTTCAGAAAAAGGCTCTGCCAACTTACATTTCCAGCTGTTTATGGCACTGGCAGTTTCCTCATATTTTCTCTGTTAATTTCTTACATGAAAAAAAGTCATTTATCATTATTTTGTGTGACTTCGATTACTATCACAAGTAATTTTTCATATATTTATTGGCCATTTTTTCTTTTTTCTTTGGGGTTTTTTTTTTTTTTTTTTTTGGTCTTTTGAGACAGGGTCCCGCTATGTAGTTCAGGCTGGAGTTGGACTCACTGTATAGCCCAGGCTGGCCTCGAACTCATGGCGATCACCCTGCCTCAGCCTCCCGAGTGCTGGGATCACAGGCATGCACCACTATGCCTGGCTCACTGACCATTTTTATTTCCTCTTGGGCCCTGCCTGTTCCTATCCTTTGCCCATTTGTCTTTTCAGATTTTTGTTTATTGCATTATTTTCTGACACAGTGCAATTTTTTCTGGTTTATCACATCTTTTAAGCTTGCATACAAGGGAATTCATGTATATTAGTTTTTGCTGCTGCACTTGATTTAACTTACTGATTTTTAGATTCCAAATAAGCTCACCTACATTTTCTACTACTCACTGTTTCTGTTTATTTTTTATTTGAGTCTAATCCATTTGCAATTTATTTTGACAGATACATGAAGTAAAAATTTAATTCTATTTTTTCCTCAAATTATCAGGTAGATATTCCAAATGTCAAATATTCTTTTTTTGAAAAAGCAAAAAGTTAATATTTTAACAATAAAATAAATTTATTACAAAACATCCAGACAATAAGAACAAAGGAAGATAACAAGTGAAATAAGATTGGCCATGTTCTAATAAGCTTCAGTTCATTTTATGAACTTACTATTCTCTCTACTTTTGTATATGTTTGAAGACTTTTATAAAGCTTAAAAAGTAAATACAGACACAACACATAAAATTCAAACTAAAGGTATTACTATTTAGGGATAACTACAACTAGCATTTGATATACATGTTTCTGGATTTTTAAATGTACATAAATACTCTATTAGAGGTGCACTTATTAGAATGGGATGCTGTTATTTATGAAGTTTTATAATGTATACATTGTATACATCTTTCTATGCTAGTGTGTCTACATACTTGTGGTGGTGAATACCATTATGTCCACCCAGATCACAAACAACTATCTCCTGCTCACTGAAGCAAGCTCAAGCCTTCATATTAGTACAGCAGAACCCTGTCTTCCTACTCACAGTTCATTGGATAAGATTAGTCTAGGATCAGATTCTCTTTGCTAGGAATTTGGAAATAGGTCTGTTCTCTCAAAGGAAAGTAGGGACTGGGGATTTAGCTCAGTGGTTAGAGTGCTTGCCTTGCAAGCACAAGGCCCTGAGTTCAATCTCCAGCACCAAAAAATACCCCAAAGGAAAGTAAAATCATGAGCTAGGGAGTAACCATCTCTGCTTTCCATGTAGTAGACAAGCAGACACACCGAGCTGTGGGAACACTACAAACACACAGAGAAGCTGTGGAGGACTGCAGTGGTTCTCAGGCTCCTGGCTCTGAGGCCCCGAAGTGAACAGCACTTTCGCCCTTGGGTGCAGTGAGACATCTCTATAAACATCACATTGTGAAGCTACACAGAGCGGAGCCCCAGTCCTGACTACAAGCCCTCAGGACTCATGCTTAACTTTAATTTCCTTCCTTCCTCCTTGCCTCCCTCCGTCCGTCCCTCCCTCCCTTTTCTCTCCCACAGGACCCAGTACACACTAACATGAGCTCTACCACCTAGCAACACTCCCATTCTTAGCCATAACATCCCATGGCATGTAGAACTGTCATGACCACGCATTTTAACCTTGTGATGTTTCTTATTATTTGAAACAAGTAATGCTGTTTCCTCCTCAAACTGGAGTCTTTCATTCCTTAAAGACAGTGGGAAATTCAAATGGCTGACTGATCTGTACTTCAATCTTCATTCATTCATAAAGAAAATAACTACTGGATCAGGCAATGCTGTGTGACAGGATATATGCTAAACAGCCAGACAAGGCACCTATATACAGAGAATTTACAGTCTACAGTACTAAGAAAATGAGCTAGAGGAATACACAAAGGGTGAGCTGACATGCATGTGTGAGGTCTCAATGAGGATGCAAAGCTGGAGCCTGGACCTGAAAGAGTCCTGTAAGTGGGAGATTTGGAGGAAAAGCACTCTAGACAGAAGTAACTGACACACTCTACATCCTGAGGCAGAAGGTTGGTACGTTCAACAACAGAAGGAAATGTGCTGGTTAGGTCTGAGAATCAGAGGGACAGCTGTATGACATGAACTGTGACACATTTCTACATGTGAATCACTAATTAATGATATATTTCAAACCTCCATGCAGACATAACTATCATAACTATGGCTTTGTATGATCATAAAACATTGGGGTTGTTTGTATTGCTCTAGGCTTAGTTATGTAACAAGAGTACTTTGTGATTTACTATCTATTTGAAATATTTGTCTTCTATTAAATAATTGCAGAAAAATATTGCATTGGAATGGCATGTAGTTCTTAATGGATCATTTTATATCTAACCAATTACTCTTAAGTATAATTTATGTCCTTAGTTTACCCTCCTTAGGGCCTAAACTGTGACCAACGATTGTTGCTACACATGATACATGCCAAATTCCTACTAGAAATACTATTTCAAAAGAATACAAATTTGGGATTTCTTATTACTCTTCCCCCAAACATCAACTCCATTATCTCCAGTATGCAATAACAACGGCTTGGCAATCATTTCTGACTATGTCATCTAAACATGAGTTTGTTATCCTAGGGGACAAATAAAACCAGTGCCCAGTACAGAGGTTAATACAAAGAAAGCCCCAAGACATATAAATGAATGAACAGAATGCCAAAAACTTCTGAAAGCGGAATCACGGATCACAGACTTAAGAGATTCTTTTTTTTTTTCTTTTTTTTTTTTTTTTGGTGCAGCAGATGAACTCAGGGCCTTGTGCTTGCAAGACAAGAGATTCTTAAGAAGTGGTATTTAAAAAAAAGAAGAAGAATTGGTATTTTCTACTAAAAATAATTGCCTTGAGGCACTGAAGTGAATGTTAAAACTTTAAAATGATGGTATAAATAAATGTAAACTGAATTTAAAAATGAACAAAGAATAGCTACATCTTACTGAATTCCTAAATTTTCAATATTAACCTAAAAACTAGAGTTATCTAGAGGCAACTAAAATTTCTCTTCTATTACTAAATAACTATTAATTTAAAGGACATTCACATTAAGCATGGGACATTCTGCTATGCCACAGTTCCCCTCTACCTCTGACCTACATCTTTGTTCAGCATGCACTGGGCTCATGTCCCAGGTGTGACATGGTGGTCAAAGACCCTACTTCACCTATCATCAATACATGTTTGTCAGATTTCTCAACTGAATAAACATCTCTTACTGTTTGATCCTAACATAAAAGTCAAAAGTCAGACTTATCTCAAATCCTAGTTGTAGACTATTAATGATTAAGAGAGATGTGCAGGATCCTACCTACAAATAGCTATTTCATAGGGAGACATTTAGAAAGAGACATTAACCTCTTCAAGTAAAAAATAACAGGTCATACACTTGATCTCTAAATTAATTTTGTAGTGTAAAATAACTCATAAACCACTAAGTAAGTGACCTCTGATTATTACAATCAAAGGATCTCACAAGAGCAAAAGAAAGTATTAAATACTATTTTATTGAAACAGCAATCCCATTTAATTCAAAACACTGTAAATTATTAATTTATGCTTTGAAGCAAATCTAGTATTGTCATTTTTTAATGATGTCTAACATTACTTTTAAAACAACTGGAATAAAAACATGGCACATAGTATTTTATTGAACAGTAACTGTGCCTTGAAAGCATTAATATAACTCACCTAACATCTGCCTTATAACCAGAGAGAAGTTTATTTATCAGAGTGCCTTGGCTGAAAAAAACCGTAGAAGCTTCTCCAGAATTAATTTTTAAAGAACATTATTTAAAGGAGGTAAGATCTTAACTAAAAAGGGTTAAGTGGTATACCTGGGAATAAATGTAACCCTTTATTTTGACACCATTAACTATAGAGGCCTTTTAGATAACTAAATTGCTGTGAAGGATACGTAACTGTAACAGAAGTGTGCAGACTATTCAATCTTGATCACTTCTATTTTAAATGTTATCTCCTTTCTTCAGATGCTCTTCGTCTTTGGCTTATAAGCATTAATCATTTATCAAAATACCAATAGGCTAAATGCTGTTTTGGGTGGATTTACCTTTCTTTCTTTGAAGCTGAGGGTACCAGGCTGCTCCAGGACCCCATAATACGAGCACAAAATGTTGACCTTGGGCCTGCTCCACTGTTAACACAACTTTCCTTTGCGTCTGTCCTCTGTAATTGTACAATGCCTCTGGAAAAGGAAAAGGAATATCTTACTTGGCATTACTTGTATACTATAATAACTCAAAATAAATATGTAATGATAACTAAATGATACACTAAGATGGTCCAAGTCTTAACTTTTTATGATCTAAAATTAAAGAAGCACTCAAATTGTTTACCTGTCAGTACAGTGACATCCACAACTCTCAACACGGCATGGACTAATGTGTCAGGCTGCAGCCGGTCCAGTTCTACAAACTCTATACTGCTCATTCTCTGAGGCCTTCTCTGTGGAAGCCCGCGGAGATAGGAATGTTTGGAAGACACATATACCAGTAGATCCTGAAGCACAACGGTGCTAACCATACTGGCATCTAAGGGAGAAAAACACACACCAGTGTGGACAAAGGATGATAACATCGTATTATCCTGACAGTGTGTAATGTTCTTTAAAACTGTATTTTATGTTGTAAAGTATGATTGGATGCAAAACACTATTTCTTTTCTACAAAACATGTAGTTTACTCTTGAATTGGTTTGGAAGTAAAAATAAAGGTCGACATTTTTAGCAATGAAATAGAATCATTTACCAGCTCCAAAAATGTTACTTTTTTTCCTTACTTCTCTTTCGATTAATATCATTTCTCTACTAATTAACCAAACTCAAAACTGCCATTATGTTTTCACTCATCCAGCACCCTGATACCTCATTAGTTCCCTGGTCCCTGGAGTCTGCTTCATCCCATCTTGCCCAACTCTCCCAACCACCATCAGTCTTCCACAAGCAAGCTCCCAGGCACCTTGCCTCTGGGGCCGAGCCACCCCACCAGCTCTCTGGTCTACTCTTTGCCATGACTAGGCTGCTGTGACCAACAGCACCCTCTGTGAGCCCACACGTCTCGGCTTCATTTTTCACTCACAGTGTGGTTTTAGGGAAAAATGATCCCTGACATCAGACTATATAACTAACCCTGTCTTATAAAATTTACACGGAAACATATGATTAGATTACAAATAAAATAGTCTACCTCATGGAAACACTGTTAGCCTTTGACTTCTATATCTAACACTATTTAAGATAAATTTATACCCTGTCACATTATCAGTACTGGGCTTATAGAATACGTAATACCTCACTATAATGAGTCACAAACAGAAGTCTTTCCTAAAAGCACAACATAAAGAAAAATTCCAAAATTAAAAGATTTATTGCAAATGGTCAAGACCACACTGTCTTGATTACTGTTGATTTAGAGTAAGTTCTGAGAAGTGATAGGGCAAGTTATTGCTCCCCACTTTGCTTTTAAAAATGCCTTGGCAGTTTTTGACCATTTATTCTTTCACAAAAATATCAGATAATCTATCAACTCTCACAAAAATCATTTTGAGATTTTCACTAGCTACGCACTAAATTTAAAGGCCAATGTGGGAAAAACTGAATTTTTCATGACATTAAATCTTCCAATCACTGAACAAGGACTTGCATATTCTTTGTTATATTTACTACCTTATACTTAGTACCAAGGTAATTTTGTAAATACTGCCTTGTTTAAGTGTTATTAGTTGTTCTACTCTACAACTATAATTGTCTTTTGTATATTAGTCTTATATCTAGCCATCCTGCTAAAACTACTCCATAATTTCTAATAATTTGCTGCTAGTTTGTAGAAGGGGAAACGGTTGTAAAACATCATAATATCTATAAGTAATGAATTTTATTTCATTTCTAATCTTTGCATATCTTTTTCCATGTTCCATTATACTAGTTAATATCCCTAGTACAATGTTAAACAAAGGTAGTAATAACAGTATCCTAGTTTCATGCACGAATTTTAAAAGCAATGATTTTTTTTCACTTTGAATGATAATTTTTCTGAGTTTTTGAAAGATTCTCTTTCTGAATTTATGAAAAATTTCTTTTTATTTCTAATGAATAGGCACTGAATTTCATCAAAAGTTTTTTCTGTGCCTACTGGGATGATCATATATGACTTTAAAAAATTTTTTTGTTTAGAGCTCATCAAGACTTACAAAAATATAGTGTTACCACATATTCCCCACTCTATTTGCTTTAATGTGGACATCTCACATATGGAATAAATATCCTGAACAAGAATTGGCTAAATATTAATTAAACTATGGAGTTTATATAAATGCTACCAGTTCTCCCACAAACGTCCTTTTTCTGTGTAAGACCCTATCACAGAGCCTACCTTACATTCAGTTATTTTTCGTTAATATCCTCCAGTCTGTAATAGGTCCTCAGTTTTTCCTTACATTTTATGACTTTGACACTTTTTTTTTGACCTTGACACTTATGAAGAGTAAACGTCCCTCCACTTGGGTCCCTCCAATTTTTTTATGATTAGAATCAATTTTACATTTTTGGAAATATCAGAAAAATTATGCTGTGCCCTTCTCAGTACATGAAATCAAGGAATTCATGATATCCATATGTCTTTACTGGTGATGTTTACCTCAATCACTTAGTAAGTTGAGGTTTGCCTAGTTTCTTCACTATGAAGTTATTATTCTTCCTCTTAGAGGCTGGAACCAACAGCATATATGTCCATCAACAGATGAACGGAAAAGGAAACCATGTTATTCATACATAATGGAGTACTACACTGCCATAAAAATAATCTGGAGGCATTCATAGGTAAATGCATGCAACTTGAGACCATAAGGTTAAGTGAAATAAGTCAAACACACAAGCTCGAATATCACATGGTTTCTCTTATAAGCAACACAGCAGATAGAGATATGCAAATAAAGAGCAAACTAGAAGACAGATAAATAGGAAGTAGGGAGAAGTTCAAATACTTCCCCAAATTGTAAATTCCATCGTTTTAAAAATATTTCAATATATATGCTAATTGGTTTCACTTATACTACTAGTTTATCTTAGTTCACTGAAAAGAAAATTTGGTGTTAGTATCTGTTTGTTTCTTTCTTGTAAGAATCTTTTTGGCTTATGTCTCATACTCTGAGTAACTACTTTGAAGATAATTTATTACATAGTGTAATAAATATTGTTATTCTTATTCTTTGATCATGAAATTTTATTTTTTCATAAAATAAAAAAGAAGCTGGAACCAGGCTGGGGAAATACTATAAAACTATGAAATGCTATCCCTTCCCAGACCCCACTCTGTTAATTTTAACACCTATCAATCAGTAGATATTTGTAATATTATTGTGGTGTCTATTTTTCTCTTTTCTCTCACATTTATTAGTTAACTATATATTAATGTTAGTATGGGCCCATAAATATTTGTTTTATTTCATGAATTATAACCCACTGCCATCATTATTTATTTCTCACTCGAGTTGTCCCAGCTTTAGGGAGCAGGTGCTGTCCAGGTCGGCTCTGGTGTTCTTTCAACAAACCTTGATACTCGCCCAGTTTCCCTGACCTGGCTCTGCAGCCAGCCAGTTCTAGCAACGCTGTTTCCTTTTTTAGAATAACGTGTGTAGACCAAGTTCTAGGTACCGAGTGTGCTCCCTGTCACTGGGGTGTTGCTGCTCTGAGCCTCTCGGCAGACAGAACCAGCTGGCTGGCACGCCGCTCTGTGTCTCTCTGCCCACAGATTAGAAGCCATGGGTTTATCAAACGCTCCTGGTTCCAATCCAAAGGGTTCATTTTTATCTTTCCCCTTTCGTTTTCTATAAATTCTTTCTCCAATAGTGAAAAATCCAACTCCTATTATCTACAACCTATTTACTTCCTTGTTCAATTCTAGTACATACATAAACGCTGCTGCTATGTCGTTGTCTTTTGAGACATACACATACTGACTGGCATACAGCATTTGTGCACAGCCCTTTCTGTCTTTAGCCTTACAGAATCCAGTCAGCGTGGCGTCTTCCGTAGACACTTAGGTTTGTTCTCTTCTTCCCCAGTCCCTTCTCAGCAGTTATTTTATTCATCTGAAACACTGCTGGGTTCCCTTGTTAGTGTTTGTATTCCACCTGGGGTTCCCTTCCTCTGCACCCTAGTTGGTTAAATTGCTTGGGAATTTTGGGAGCATATGAAATATCACTACAGTTCAGTCAGAACTATACAAAAACTCAGAGAAGGGTCACTCTTTCACCATCCCTGCTACTCTGCTCTGACTCCCTTCTTCCTTTCGCCCCTTCCCCCTTCACCCCCTATCAGTAGTCTCTTTGGTTTCTGGTTTCCCTTCCTGCATTTTCTTTCCACAAATAAACAAAGTCATATGTATTCTCTTAATCCTCCCTTCTTTTCTTACATGAAGGATAGCATGCTATATATACTGTGGATGTCTTTTTCATGTAACTGTACACTCTGGAAATTAACCCATATCTGTTTTATTTTTAATAGCAGCATAGTATTCCACTATGTGGCTGTCCCATAACTTGGTCATTTTTCTCTGTATAACCATTTAGATTTTTCCCAGTGTTTCACAATTACAAACTGCAATGAACAAACTTGTATATGTACTTTCCTATTGTTGAAGTATATCTTCAAGGTAGGTTCCTAGAAGTGGGACTGCTGGGTCAAAAGCTAAGTGCAAGCTGGGTGTGGTGGTGCACGCCTGTAATCTCAACACTTGGGAGACTGAGGCAGGACGATCACTGAGGCCAGCCTGGGCTGAAGTGAGACTCTCTTAAAACAAAACAAAAAAAGCTAAGTGCATTTGTGATTTTGTTGGGTTTTGCCAAATCCCCCTCCAGAAAGGCTGCAGCAATTTGCATTCCCACAGCCAGCGTACATGAGGTCCAGCTCATCACAGCCTCGCCAACAGCTGTGTTGTCATGTTTGGCTTTATTTTGTTTGGTTCTGTCAATCAGGTAATACATTGTATTTCTCTGTAGTTCTAATTTCTGTAATTATGAGTGAGCTATATTTGAAGGCTTTTTAATACTATTTTTTGAAAACTGTTTCTTTCTTGTCCCCATTTCCCATGTCCTATCACATCCAGGATATTAGCCTTCTGTCTGAGATATATGTCACAAATCTTCATCAGCTGTTTTTTGACTTTTGCTTATGGTGTTTTCATTCATGAAAATTTTTATTTTTCTGCAGTCAAATTTATCAGACTTGTGGGGTTTTTTTGGTTTTGTTTTTTTTTTTTTTGTTGGTGCTGGGGATCAGACTCAGGGCCTTGCACTTGCTGGGCAAGCGCTCTACCACTGAGCTAAATCCCCAAACCCAGACTTGTCTTTTGCTGCTTCTGTATTTTGAACAGTATTAAGAAAACACTTCCCTAGTCTAAGATTAAAAATAAATTCATGCATGCTTCCTTCTAGTAGATATATGGTTTTATTTTTTATATTTAGATTCTTAACCCATTTGGTATCTATTACTGCTTGTTGTGAGGTGTGTGTCCAATTCTTTTTCCAAATGGCTATCCAGGTGTCTCAGCACCATGTAAAAAGTTAGGCATTATATGAGAGATTCCAAATATCACATCTGTCATACACTAAACTGCTACACATATGTGGGTCTCACTGGATCTTCTGATTCTGTCCCACTGGGTGCACTTCTCCATCGTGCACCAGCACCTCACAGTTTTAACCACAGAGGCTTTAGAGTATTTCAGTGTCAGGCAATGCTAATAGTCCTTGTGGTTTTCCGTGTGCGTGCATGTGCGCGCGCGTGTGTGTGTGTGTGTTTGTGTGTGTGTGTGCATTTTCCTAACTATTTTTGCATGTCTGTTTTCCTATATGCACTTTAGTATCAGCTGTCATCTGCCACAACAGAACTTGCTGATATTTTTTTGGGAACTGCTTTGAATTTCTGTATTAACTTAGGCAGAGTGACACCACAGTGTTGAACCATTCTACCCAAGAACAGGGGATGTCTTTCTATTTACTCCAGTCATTATCTATTTACTTAAATTGTCATTGCTTTCTAGAGTGTTTTTTTTTCTCTTATAGGTTTTGCACATTTCTTGTTAAACTTATTCTGAATACCTTCTTGATTACTATTGTAAATGAGTTATTTCCTACCATCACGCTGTTTATTGTTACTGGGTTTTTTTAACATTAATTTTACACCCTCCATGTCACTGAACTCTTTTATTGTGTGAGTTTTATCTCTCATCCTCTGCAAACTTCCAGGTATGTTATCAGAGTATCTGCAAATGCAGACTGCATTCTTCTTCCCGCGCTCAGCCTCCTGTCTGACTGCACGTCTGACTGCACGGATCACACCCCAGTGTGAGGGAAGAGTGCTAACCGGGTGTGGCAGCACCAGCCTGTGACCTCAGGATTCGCCGGGAGGCTGCAGGAGGAAGGACAAGAGTTCAGGGCCAGCATGGGCTGTTCAGTGAGTTCACAGCCACATTAACTTAAAAGAAAAACAAAAGACACAGATGAGAAAGGTTAACTACTACTTTCATGGATAGTGCACATCTTTATCTTGCTCCTGATGCTAGTAATGAGTGCCTCCAATACTTTTTTTTTTTTTTTTTTTGAGATAGGGTCTTGCTATGTAGCTCAGGCTGGCCATGAACTCCTGGCAGTCCTGCCTCAGTCTCCGGGGTGCTGGGATTACAGGCGTGCCCACCACCTCAGGCAGTACTGCTTCTTTAATTACAATGCTAAAAAAGACTATTTTATTGACATAGTATTAACTGTATTATAATCATAATGTTTTGCTGATACTGAAAGTATCCTTCAACTCCTACTTCCTAGACAGCTTTCTGTTGAAATGCCTTGTATCTTCTCAAAGGGGTCTACAACTTGCTAGAAGATTAAGAACTACCACTATACTGAATCCCTAAAACAGCAGGAAAATGAAACATGAATTACAATACTGTTTTAAATAAATGTGATTTATATTGTACAACTTCTAAATTCCATGTTCATCCTAGAATGAAAATCCCTGTATAAAAAGTTTAAGAATTATTTTGCTCTAATCTTTCCTAGTATGTTTATATATAGATGCTCTTCAACTTACAGTGTAGCTATCATCTGATAATCTCACCCTAAAATCAAGTGTACACTGAAAGGCACTGAATAGACCTCACACATCCCAGCTTAGCAACATGGTACTCTTTATTTCTTTATTTGCTTTTGGTTTTTTGAGATAGGGTCTCACTATGCAGCCCAGGCTAGCCTCATACTTGCAGCAATCCTCCTACCTCAGTTCTTCTGAGTGCTGGGATTACACGGGTACACCACCACAGTACCCTTTAGAGTCTTGGTTGCTTTCCCTGGCTATCGGGTGGCCAGCTGGGATCTGTGGCTCACTGCCTGGCATGTCTAGGGTAGGTCACAGCATATGCCACTAGTCCAGGAAAAGATCAAAATTCAAAATCCAAAGTATAGCCGGGTATGGTGGTACATACATGTTATCCCAGCACTCTGGAGGATCGCCACAAGTTCAAGGCCAACCTGGGCTACATGGTGAGTTCAAGGTCAGGCTGGGCTACATAGTGACAGCCTATCTCAGAAAAAAAAAAAAAACAAGACAAACAAACAAA
This sequence comes from Hystrix cristata, assembly GCA_004026905.1. NCBI lineage: Eukaryota > Metazoa > Chordata > Mammalia > Rodentia > Hystricidae > Hystrix > Hystrix cristata. The sequence goes on from PVJO010012358.1 coordinate 48,609, forward strand.
CAAACAAAAAACATGTCTTACATTCTTCAGGCTGGACAGAAGAATAACTCCCAAGATTTAATAACTGACTGGTAAATGTTGACTGAAGTACTGTCTCACCAAGCCATTGATCCTCATGAATAGTAACATCTAGAGAAGGGAAAAAAAGTTCTGATTATGCCATAAATTCCTTCTCACTATGGTTAATTTAGCAATCACTTAACAAAACATTACAAACAGGGATTGGGGATTTGGCTCAATGGCAGACCACTTGCCTAGCAAGCGCAAGGCCCTGAGTTCAAGCCCCAGCACCACAAAAAGAAAAAAATACCATTACACACAATCCCATATGAAATGCTGAAGTGACAACATGGAGGCTCACTGCTCCACTGAGGCATCTTAATGGCATCTACTTAGGCAAGTGCACTAACACACATTTCTGATAAGTAAAAACAAGTCTTTTAGATCAGGAAGCAAAGTGGTGACCCCAAAGCAGTCATGCTCAGAGGAGCATAATGCTTAACACACGCTGGTCCCTTCTGTTCTGGGAAAATCTGAACACAGCACAAGGCAATCTTTAAAGAATTTGACAATTTTTCCTTAAACAGTGTGGTGATCATCATCCATAGATATTAATGATTAAACCCTGTGGAGGTGGGGAATATTTTCCAATGGAAAAGAAAGAGCCATGTCATCTAAGATGGATAGAAGAGACTCAGTGAGTGGAAGTTAACATTCCAGTGGGTAGAAATAATTCTAGGTAGAGCAAAAGCTATACATCAAGGAGACAGAGGCAGAGATCCAAGCAGGATACAATCAGTGTACAAAGTGTTTGTAGTATAAAGTATTAATAGTAGCAAAGTAGGTTGGAGATAATGGGAAAGAAAACAAGGATGTATAAATCAGAATGATTACTTCCAAATTTGTATCCTAGACACTGTGCTCAGCTTCAAGCCCTTTTATTTACAACTACCTAATACACCTCCCCATATGGACATTCTATTTGCTCCCTAAAACTCAGCATCACCCAAACCTGCTTTCCCTCCACTTTACCCATCCTACTTGAGTAACCAAAACCTGTGCCCACACCACCTTTCTCAGCCCACCCTCCGACCCCAGGCCCCACCGGTTGACTCTGCCACTGTTACTGGTCTACGTCACATATCCCCCTCCCATTGAGTCTCCTGTCCCTCCATTTCAGGCCCCACAGTGCTGGTGCCTGGCTGCTCAGAATCCTTGGTGAAGCCAAGTTACTGTCTTAAGGAACACTTGGTGGCTCCCCACTGCCTGACCAGGAAGAGCCAGCACAACTTTAAGACTTTTCATTGGGCTGCAGACGCAGCTCAGAGGTAGAGCACTTGCCTCGCATGTGTGAACCCGTGAGTTCCATTCCCAGTACTGCGAAAAAAAGAAACTTCATCATCTGACCCTCAGAATGTCTGCTTGTCAGAAGGAGCAGATGAGAAATTTCAAGAAGAGCCTTCTGAAAACCCGAGTTGTAAAACCTAGTGGCAGGTTAATTACTGGTGGCAGGGTGGGGAGAATGATAGCCCAGTCTTTGCCTTCTAATCCCTTTTGCCCACTCACTGCTAGGCCTGGGCTCCTAGCTCCTCTGGTCTGTTCCCCAAACACGGTCCCTTCCAAGGTCCTCATCTTTCCAACTCTAGTCAGCAGACCCCTTTAGACAACCCATATTACAGTCTCTCTTTATTCTATTGCCAAAAGTATCACAGCAAAACCATGTGACTAAATGGAATGTGTCTGTTTCACAGAATCTCTGTTTTGGGGTGAGCTGTCCAAGATAGAGATATAATAATGTACAACTGGGGACTGGGGATTTAGCTCAGTAGTTAAAGTGCTTGCCTTGCAAGCACAAGGCCCTGAGCTCAATTCCCAGCACCAAAAAATAAAAAAGTATAACTACATGTTATTCATTAAAATAGATACCACTCATAAATTTCTATGTAAATATAATTCACTATTTGATTAGGACAAAAAAGCCAAACAAAAATTCAACCTCTTTTAAAAGGTATTCAGAGAAATAATCTAAATGTCCTATAATAGGGAAATGATTAAGTAAGTTCCAGTAAAGCCACTTGAGAGAATGTGAACTAGCTGTTAACAACTACATAGATGCTGAGAAAAAGACAGACATGGGGGGTTGAGTTTCCATCTGCCTAGTCAAGGCTGGCAGGAAGGTTCACCAGTGAATGACCACTGGCAAAATGACAGTGATAAAATGACCATGGCCCAGGGGCCAATGCCCTATTTATAGTCTGGGAACCCTAATTTCACCAACAATCCAAAGGTGGATTTTAGCTCTGCAACATAAACTTACATTTAAGCAAGTTAATAAAACAAATAAAATCAGAACCCAATTTTCTTCATTTACAATGAGGTATTAACTGCCAAAGAAATAATATATGACCTCTTCTCACCTTGTGACCAGTTCTAGAACAAGGAGGCCAAATCGCACACAGAGGTATTCGGCAAACGCTTGCCACAGGAGTTGGACTAACTCTCCAGCAATAACATAACACAGAAACCATGGTGTGGGCTGTGCGACAATCCCAGGTTCACCTCTGCGTCAGACCGTGCCTGACGCCTAGAGGAGCACCGGAGACAGCCCTGTCCCCACTCCCTGCAGACCCCCTGGTGGGGCTCCGTTAGCACACTCCAATTCTCTCTCTAGGCTTCGCTGACCTGGACCTGCTCCTCTGTCATATTCTTTCTCCTGTAGGTTATTAAGCTTAGTCAGCTTCCTCCTAATGCTAATATACTGTGTATTGATTTTAAGTCAACAAAGAGCATGTAACAGAACGTCAGATTTCTTCTGTTAGATGAAAAAGCACGATAAAAAAATTATGATGTTCCTTATTATTACAACCATATAGTATGAGTGAAGTTCTGGAGGCTAGATGAGATCATGGCTTTGCCACTTCCAAGATGTATTACAGTGTGCAAGTTACTTTATTTTTCTAGGCCTCCAATTTCCTCAACTGAAAAACTGAGATAATAGTATTTCCTCATGTAGTTGTTGTAATGAGACATACATATGAAGCTTAAAACATGGTCTGATACACCGTAAGCTGCCAATAAATATATCAGTGTGTAGGTCTGTCTGTACATTTCCGTGTATAGACATACACGATAAATGTGATGAATGTTATATGTATACATATATCACTTTTTTTTTTTAATTTTTTTGAGCCAGAGTCTTGCTTTGTAGTTCAGGATGACCTTGAACTCACTATGTAGTCCAGGCTGGTCTTGAACTTGTAGCAGTCCTCCTGCCTCAGCCTCCCAAGTGTTGTCATTACAGGCATGTGCCACCATGCCCAGCTCTATAAATCACATTTTAAGGAGCATAAAAAAAAGGTGGAAGATAATATTCCAAAACATCACTAGTGGTTTTATAAAATTGGTAATAACACAAGGATTTTTTTCTCTTTCCCATATTTCAAAATATAATTTCAATAAAATAACCAACAGAAACCTCCACCTGTTCCTTCAGCAAGAAGGTAATGTGTGCAGCATTATTAGGTATAAAGTAGCAGGAATGTCCTTTCATCCGAAGACAGCTCATGTAAGTTAAAGAAAAGGGCTAAAGCTCAGACATAGATAGACAAAACTGTAAGAAAATGAAAAGGAGCTCAAGGACACAACCTGAACACTCACTGGTGAATGAAGGAGAGAGATCCAGAGAAGGCTTAGAGGGGAGATGAATGGAAAGCGGTACAGAGCAAGAAGGACAGCCCGAGACCCCGAGATGGCACCCTGCAGGAGAGCGGGCAGCAGAGTGGCGACCCAGACAGGTACCACAAGGGCCGGTCTGACCGGGCCCCAGGGAAGTGAATGGGAGAGCCCTCAAGGGTTTAACATGGGAGAAAACAGCAAGCCGCAGCTTTATGGGAGAAGCTGCTACCATACGGTGATGAGCTCACCTGTGAGGAAAATTATATCTCCGAGAAACACAGTGAGTGCCCAGAATGCCGCCGTCCTCCACAGAATCACCTTCTTCTTCATTTCTGATTGGTCGGTGACTGTAATTGTTGCTAAAGGCACTTTAGAGCCAGAATTTGGTCCAGATTTTATGTTTACTTCTTTCACGTAACAAGGAGTTAGCACCATAACTAAACAATTATACTTGTGGCTTTTAGAATCACAATTTTTTATTAATGATAATTTTTTAATACTTTTAAATTCAGACATATCCCCCTGGTACCTTGCTCTGGCGGAGTCTCTTGCATTAGAACACAATTTCTTTTTTTTAGATGCTGGGGGGACTTCAGACAGCACTTTAGAGTGGCCCAAGTTATCTTTGGAGGTCTCACTTCTTCGGACAGGAGTTCCGTGGAAGGCATTTAGTTGGGAGCACAGTATTCCTGAGTTATACAACTCAATACGTATCTCATTTGGTGGCAGTTCATCCTCACAACTGAACAGCTCTTGAGACCCTGCATTTCCTTCCAGACCTTTTCCAGGGTTTCCATAAATGTGGCTACTTTCTGCTTCAGGATGGACATGACTGAAAAGTTCTAAGGAATGTGGCTGGTTTTGTCCACTTCCATATCCATCCACAAAACCGTCATTAGGCTGAATCAAATTATCTTTAGTCATTCTTACTTCCTGAGGACCCGCCTTTGGCTCAGTCTCCATGTGTACAGTCCCTGCATTTGTAGACTTCTGTCCTTTATCCTTCCTTTGTGCTAAGAAAGCAACCTGGCTGCAGGTCATGATGCTGAGAAACTCCGTGTGGGCAGAGACATGAGGGTGGGAACCCTTCCTCACTGTCCCTGCGGGCCCTGGCTCATCCACCGAGTTACAGGAAATGAATTCGGGATGCTGGCTCTGTGTCACCTGGTGCTCTCTGGGCACACACTGTGTCTCCACAGCTTCAGGTCCTGAGTTGATGTGTCCAGTACCAGAGACCAAATCCAACACAGCTGCACATTTGTGGCCTATACGAAAGGAATCTGTTTGAAAATTCTGACCACATCTGTTCGACAGATCTTCAGTCTGTTCATCTGTGATTTTATTTTCACATTGAAGCTTTTGATGTTTTTTTTCTTGAGGTAAATGCTGGGCTCTGCCCCCAAATCCCCTGATTTGTACCCTAGAGGGGGACGTAGCACTCCACCCTGAGGGAGAAATCTTCTGGGGTCTTCCATCCTGTGTTTCAGAAACAGAATGCAGAGAGCCAGGTGTCTTCCAAACAGAGCTCACAAGGTCTCGAGCGCACACAGCTTCCGGGACTTGACAGTTTTCCAGACTTTCAGGTCTGTGGCTTTCTTCCTGCACATGTAAAGCATGTTGATGGTACAACAGTCGGATTTTCCCCCAGCAGTCAGCCGTGGACTTTAAAGAAGTTGCTCCCTGTGATACTGTCATTTTCAGGGGACCAACTGGAGCACCCCAAAACATGTGGACTTGGGATCGTCCACTCATAATTTCTGATAAAAAATGAGAAATCTAAAATTAACTTTTTGTTAGATTTCTTTGTTAGATTTTTGTAAATTGATATTAACTTAATAAGGAATCAAAATAAAATGTAATACAAATGATGAATCAAAAGCATGAGAGATGATTTATTTTGATATGCCAAAATTGTAAAAGGAGTCAATGTAGTCATGAAAAGTATCATCATCTACTCTATCAGAGAAATAAAGTTAACAATGCTAGCATCGCACAGGCAAATCAATTTTCAGCATTGCAAAATCTTGCCCCACTTAAACTGCAAGTAAAAAATAAATAAAAAAATAAAGGAATAAATCCCAAGTTAGTAAAAAGCAGGGAAGGGAAAGCATTCATTTAATACAATTACCTGTTTCATTTACTCACAGATGATCTTAGTAGGTCTTGGTCCGCCTTCCTTAACTGTGAATTCAGTTCCCAAAACCAAAACAGAAAGCTCAAGTCAGAAGCAGAGAAAAGAGCAAGCACAAGACTTTCTTCCAAACACACAATGACTGTGTTATCTCTTCACTCCAGTCTGTCAGCACAATCCACACTTGTTTCCTTGTCTTTTCATCTTTTCTATAATCAATTGATAATAATTTTGTAATATCTAGAAAAAAGAGAAATTTCATTTACATTTTTTCACTGTGACAGCTGCTACAAATAAATCTAAGTGAACATATACTCATTGAAATAAACATGAAGAATCATATGGATCGTGGGCAGGAGGCTTGAGCTTGCAGGTCAGGCCGCTTCTCGGCGAGGATCTGTGCTGGCTCCGCCCCCTCCCGGGGAAGGCAGCTCCAGACTCCAACTTTAGAGTGAGGCTTGAGCTTGCAGGTCAGGCCGCTTCCAGTACAGATTTGCGCTGGCTTGGCCCGCGGACCAGCCGGGTGAACGTCAAATAGGGTGGGAAACACGTTGCACTGAAAGCACTGTTACTTCTGTCCCTCAGTGTCTTCTTTTTTTTTTTTCCTTTTCCCATTTGTCTTCTGATATAAGCCATCACTATCTGGTAAAGCCAACAATACCCGCACCACTAAGGAACTTTTAGAGACATAAACTATAAGGAGATGTGGGCGGGCTACCAAAGATCCCCCAGATTGCTGCAGTCTGACAACTGCCCCCAGACTCCATCCTTGGAGGTTAGGATCAACATAGTACCCAGCACTGACCACTGCAGGCGCAGTAGTGCTAATGAGCACAGAATCAGGTTTCGGGCTGTGCCCCCCCCAGAGTGGTGGCCATCAGAGAAATCCCACTGTATGTGTATGTATACATAATATATGTACATATTGATTTTGTTTCTTATTTTCTCTTTCTCTTATTCATCCTGATACCTGTCCAATACATTCTCTTGTCTACATATTCTTTCTTGTTTTTGTTGTTTTGATTTTTACTTTTATTGACTCCTGCTTGGCTCATATCTTTCCTTCCTTAAGCAAATGCGGTTTTTTCTTTTCTTCTTGTTTTCGCTCTCCTTTTCCTTTTTCATATGAGTAAATATTGTATAGAATTTACGTGGTTTGACCCACTACTATCACCTTTCACTGTTTGTAAACTATCTACTCAAGTTTCCCAAAGCATAAGTAACATCCTATTGTAAGTCTTACACCTATTAGAACTTTCCTCATTACCTCTGTATCTTTTCCGATCCCTCATTATCCCTGCTACAAGCAGGGGAAAAAATCACTCTACTAACAAAATACCCATTACATGCAAATTCCTGGTTTATATTGGATTCTGCTTTATGATGGTGTAGACCTTGCTCTTATGGTTAAAGATACAAAGTTAATTTCTACCACAGTCGGTCAATTTCATGAATGTAATTGATGCTATTGTTAATGTACTAGTGTAACGAGTGTGCCATACAGGCTATAACCAGTTGTACATTCTCATATGGTAATACTGT
>PVJO010012359.1:0-55803 GCA_004026905.1 Hystrix cristata
AAGAGTTTTAGTTTGAGGAGCCCTACTTTAATGTATAGATTGAACAGGAAGCAGGTCATTGTTAGTGGAAGGAACATGGACATGACAGAAAGATTAGAAAAGAATAGGAAAAGAGGCCAGCAAAGATTTGGGTTTAAGCCAGTTACTAATGTGAGCTCCAAGAGCTTGATGCCATTGGAAACTGGTAGAAGAACACATCTCAGAAGCATCTCAGCCAACAGAAAGGGAAATGGGGTGTTTATACCCTATGTACATTCGTCATCACTTACAGGCTGTCCCTTGTGGGGAGGGCGAGTGTAATTCCCTGGAAATCCCAGTCCGCCAGATCCGCAGGCAGATGGAGTTTTTTTGCTGTTGACAAATATACCAGGGCCAGCTGCTGGAGCTGGGGTCGGAAGCCTGGGACTCGCAAAAGGACCCAGCAGAGCTGGGTAGGCAGTGCCAGTAGCGCCTACGACAGTCCGCTTCTTGCAACATGCAGATCAGCCATGCCCCACACCGAAGCTGGCTCAATCTTAACACTAATTCTTCTCTTGAGAAGAGAAACTGAAATGTCAGTGAGAGGAAGAGAGTCAATGGAATGCTGGACAAGCTACAGCCCACACTGCAGCTGAATCCAAGACTGTAATGGCTATTCATCAACCCCCTTTCTGTCTGTTCCGCATTTCTCTCACCCTCAGCCAGGCTTTTCGCTGATCTAGGTCAGGGTAACCTAACTCTAATGTTTCTTTAACCATGCACATGCATTACTTCCATGACAAATATCTTATTAAATAATAGGCTGATACCATAAAAGAGCCTCTTAGCACCTAACAGGCACTCAAAATCGTTAATGCCCTACCTTCAAATTGTACTCACATGTGGAATGAATGTAATGGGCTCACATCACAATGAACTAGAACTCTTCCTATTCCGAAGCCCACCTTCTTCCTGATTTCACAAGCTAATATGTTCCTGCCAAAGCTAGCTGTCGGCCCATCAGAAAGAGTTCATCAGTGTGAATTCTGCTGGTGTTTCACTAGTAGATACCACAGTGTGCCAGTTGGATAAAGCCACAGCACTGCCGGGAATCGGGCCCAGAGCCACGGAGATGCTCCTGAGTCCAGAAACAATTTCCCCTCGTGGCGTTATCCGTTCTTCTCATCTGCTGCCACACAGAGCCGGGCTCCACGGGAGAGAACAGTTCTTGCCCAGACATTACTGACATTCCAGAACCCTGGGACTCTTCCAAACAGCTTATTTTCAGGCTTATTTCATTTTCTGCCTTCGACTCAACAGTCTGAAAAGGAAATCAGAAGAATGATCCCCCTTCCTTTATCCCAGGGGCTTTGGAGAGGCCTTGCCAGCCAAGTTAATGTCAATGTCTTTTGTAGATTCACAATGAAAGGAGTGACCTGGGGGCCACCGATGCCACTGGGGATCAGGTGCAGCCGCTGGTCAAGTCAGCTTTTCGTGGCTCCCCAATCTGGACAAGATGCAGCAGAACATCAGGAATGAATCAAGTCTGCAGAAGGAGAGGAAGGGGCTTTCTGTCTCTACCCCCTTCCCAGCCCAACAAGGGAGCTGCGGGGGAGACTCACAACCAAGAGATCAGCGAGCAGAGCTGGGTCGCACTTAGAAGGCTTCCAAAGTTCGGGAAGAAACCAGATCACAGCACATCTGAGCCCGGGCAGGTGCCTGGCTCTGCCATCTGCTAAGTGTGTAACCCGGAAAACTGTCACCACTTAGTGGCCTCAGTGTCTTCATTCATAGGAAGGAGTTAATATAGTCTATGTGTTCCACCCCAATCTTATCAAAGGGATAAAAATATCACAGTGACTAACTTTTGTAATATTCAAAAGAAATTTTGTCTATGAATTTTGCTGATGGGGCTATTGAATCCCCTTGGAGGGGCTTAGCTGCACCGGCTTAGTTTTTCTACAATCACTTTTTTTTTTTGGCAGTAATGGGGCTTGAACCCAGGGCCATCACACTGACCTATGTCCCCAACTTCCCCACACTCCTTTTTTTTTCAAGACAATGTTCCACTAAATAGCTGTGTTGCCCAGGCTGAGCTCAAACTTGCAGTCCTCCTGCCTCACCCTCCCAAGGTGCTGGGATTACAGGTGTGTGCCACATATATCCCTACTGTATGTACCCCGTATTAAATGCTTTCCAGGCACAATCTTGTTTAAGCCTTACCAGGAGAAAGGCCAGTTCATTTTCAAGTTTGTACTTGAAGAAACTGCTTTTCAGAGATATCGGCCAGCTTGATCAGCCTCAGGGCAGCAGCCACACGGAGCCCCCTCAGCCCCCACGCCTGACGCCCTCAACCACTGGGCTAAACACCCACCATCAATCTGTTAAGGTGAAGGAAGCGCTTAGCTTACCTCTGACATCTGATCTGAGACAAGACCTGCTGGGGTGAGGCAGAGGAAGAACCGCCTAGGAAACAAGATCGTTGCACTGCGGTACTGATTCCAGTGGAAGACTCCCAACACCTTGTCCACTGCACCTTGGGCTGTACCAAGCTCTCTCATTAGCCTAAGCCCTGTGAGACAAAACACTCCCACAGAACAAGTTACATGAGGCAGGTTTATTTCTTACAGACAGACAGCAAAGGAAGTCTAGGACTGAGGGTGAGCCGGGCCTCAAGGCTCAGAAAAGCCACCCAGGGTAATGGAGTCTCCTACACACATGTCCAGTTTGCACTAAAGCTGAGCGACACTGGAAAGCAGTTTGCTCTGGGATGTACACCCTGTGGACATGGGATCCACTGAGCTAAAGCTTTGAAGGACATCTTGTTTCTAGAGGGAACTAGAATGGAGCCAGGCTCTTTGGGGCAGTTGCTCCTCATCTGAGGATGATGCATTCCTGGAATATCTACAGTTACTCTTGAGAACAATAAATGAGAAAGAGATATAGGTCTCTCCAAGGCCACCCAAAAAGCTGTCCTCATCATGATAGCGTAGGTACAGCAGGAAAAGAATAGGCTTGGAGGCCAGAGAAACACAAGCTCAAATCCCTGCCTGACCACGTATGAGCACCATGACCATGGGTAATGACAATGCCTTGCCTTTACTTCTTATTGGTTCAAATAAAGTCTTTAAAAATTTCAAAAGCATCCTTGCAGTTCTATAAGGATTGATTAAATCCATACATTTAGAGTACATTTCAGGAGACTGAGGGTGTAGCTCAGTGGTAGAGAGCTTGTCTCCTTGTCTAGCATACACAAGGCCCTGGAGTTCAACCAGCAACTCAAAAGAGAGAGGGAGAGAGAGAGAGAGAGAGAGAGAGAGAGAGAGAGAGAGAGAGAGAGAGAGAGAGAGAGAGAACACAGAGCACATTTCACACAAGAGGCCCTCAGACTCTGCTGGCTTTCTTGGTTAGACCAGGTTTCCCAGTCCAGACATCACTGACATTTCAGCGGAATCATTCTCTGTGTGGCAGCCGTCCTGCTCATTGGAGGATGTTAAGACATCCCTGGACTCTACTTACTGACAGCTAACAGTGTCAATAATGACAATACCCACCAATCATGATAATTAAAAATATTCCAAACATTGTCAATTGTCTCCTGGGATTGGACAAAACCACTCCAGGCAGGAAACCACCAGATCTGATGGAAATCCACCCCAGGCATCAGCCAGAGATGACCTTACAGATAAAGTTTGCAAACTTCCCAAGACAAAGGCCCTCTGCCAGGAAGTCACACTCATCCTTGGTGCTCCTGGTAGTCACAGCTGGATTCTTGTGAGTTTTTTCTTTTTTTTTTTTTCAATACATCAGCTTGGTTGGAGCACATGTCCAGTTTCAAGTACATGCAATGCAGGTGCCTCTATGACAGTATTGCACAGGTGTAAAGCCCCTAGTCACTTGGCTTTACATAAGGGAAACTGTCCGGGGGATGGGTGACTGAAGCCACTGGAAGACCTTAAAAGTAGAGCTGAGATTTCTGCGGGTGAGAGAAGATGAGGGCTTCAGCCCTATAGTTGTGGGTTCCAGCTTGCTCAGCAGCTTCCCTTTCTGACTTCCTGCCCCACAGATTTGCACTTGCTTATCTAGCGCCCTCAAATGCATAAACCAATTCCTTGTAATAAAGGCCTATCTCAATGTATATACAGTGTATGTGTGTATGTATGTATGTATGTATGTACGTACGTATGAATATGTGTGTACATGCGTGCATATTCTATCAGTTCTTCTCCAGTTGACCTGTGGACCTGCTGCATAAAACTCAGCAAAGCTGAACTTCATTCTCACTGAATAAGAGGCAGCTCTTCGGTACTTCAGTGCTCCAAGTCAAGTCGTCATTCCCGTAGGAATCCTGACACCTTTTCATTGAAAGCAGGGAAGTTATAGATTCTACCACTGGGCCACCATATGCTTACATGCAGGTTATTTAACCTCTCTGATCTTTCATTGACTTATCTATAGACCTCCGGGGTTGGAAGAATTCAATGAAAGAATATGTGTACAATAATACCTAAAAATATGGCCATCTGGGCTGGGGATTTAGCTCAGTGATTAGAGTGCTTGCCTTGCAAGCACAAGGCCCTGAGTTCGATCCCCGGCACCACAAAAAAAAAAAAAAAATGGCCATCTATCTCCATTACAGACAATTAGACTTTAAGTATGTATTTTAGTGATCTTTTAAAACTATAAATTATAAGATGTATAGTATAAATGCATTTCCATAGAGAGAAATATTAGCATATTCTAGTTTATTTTTAAATATATTGGTGTTCTTTTTAAATTAGTCATTTTATAAAACATACAGAAAGAAATTAAAGATACCATAGAAATGTCCACATAGAGAAGAATGACATAGAATTAAAAGAGGTCATAGTAGTGTCACACGGAACATTTAGGATCCACGAAGGGGTCCAAGCATTTACTAGGGGAATAAATCATTAATGGTCTTTTTCATCTATTAGGATTTGTAACTTTTACGATATTCCTTACAAAGACTCACTGACTATGAATCTAGACATCTTTGTGTTTACAATGTCGTTTTGTAGCTATCCTATGGCAAGCAGGGTGGACATCATTGCTGTGATTCGAAGAGGCATATGGGGAGACTGAACATGGGTATACAGGAGAATAAGTCGTATGGTGTGTGGGATGCATTAACCATTGGGAAATGGGAAGGAATTCACTCAGAATCAGGTGGCTGTGCAGGTGCCATAAAACAGAAGAAAAATGAGCCAAAGACAATGCTTTAACAAAAAGAAATAATATATTTGATTTACACTGGTGCAAATATCTATAGGAGAGAGCCACAAGAAATTTGAACAAAAAAGGATGCAAAGTGCAGAGCATCCTGGGCTGGCCTAGACAGTAGCATTGGTGGCAGTTATACTGTGTGTTTTAAGAGCTTTTTTTGCCTCCTGCCTCTGCTCTGGGCTGGGAATACCTGCAGGAAAGGGGCCCTGCCTTTCCACCCCTTCCGCAGCAAACACCACACTCCCCACCAGTCAGGGAAGCCTACCGCATGTAGTCGAGTTGCTGCCAAAAACTCCAGGCCCAGGCATAGACCTGCACTTAGAATGAGCCTCAGAGGCCAGGGGGCCAGGATAGCAGCAGTGGGTGGATGCTATCAGGTCCAGAGCTGCCTCAGGCCAGGCCTGGGCACAGAGCTGAGCGATATGAACTAGAGAAGCCTGCACGTTTAAGCAGTGCCTAGAATTATAGCTGACCCTTATTGTTCATGGACTCCAGGTTGGGCATTCATCCACTTGCTGAAATGTATTCATAAGCCCGAATCCATACTTGACAGAGCTTTCGGTCATTTGCAGATGCTCACAGATCTGCACCAAATGTGAGACACTCAGTGTACACCAAGGACTGCTCTGCCGTTCATGTAGGCGTTCATTCATACCTTAAACAGGTGTCCCTTTTACAGCCTATTCAGTGCCACATTTTTCACATGTGGGGCTTTTGGGTGGTGATTTTGCGGCTTCCCGGCCTTCAAGCATAGCGCTGTCCAGTGTTTCCAAGTTCAAACAGGCAACAGTGGGCCTGACATGCTGGAGAAGCTTTGTTCAGGCATGAGTTACAGCTCTGTCAGCCAATGCCAGTGAATTCACAGTCTATATTAAACAAGGTGTCTTTAGACAGAACATACATAAACAAGGTTATCTATTGGTCAAGTGATGAAAATGTAACCAGAGGCTTGCAGGAAACTAAAGCAGTTATGTCCCTTCACAGTAATGCTTCCATATTTTCTAATTCAGTGTTCACGGTGGCTTTATAATGCATGACAACTGCGAAGAATGAGAAGCAGCTATATTTTGTTGCCTGGGACAATGTTGTGTCAAGCAGCTATGAGCCAGATGGAAACTTCTGCAGCATAGCATCTCACCAGGGCTTATGTCCCTCCCTGCCCTAGACTTTCCACCCAACCTGGGGGTGGGGGGAGCAATAGCCTACAAGAATTCACAAACCCTGACTTCTGGCAGCCAGGATAGGGATGCTGGCTCAGGCAGGAAATATACCCTGCAGATAACACTTAGGAGAAGCAGACTTGAACTTTTATATCCCTCGAGTGAAGAAAGACAGCACACTAGCCATTGCACGATTACTGTCTTTGCCTCTTCGGGATTATTATACAGCTCCATCCTAACAATAAAAAATCTATTCCTAGCTCAAATTATCTGGGGAGAGGCAGCCTCAGAGGAGCAAAGCAACTTCTGAAGAAACCACGTCTTGTGACCTTGTCCAAGCAAGGCAAAGGGCCACTACCAGTTCTGGAGCAGAGACCAGCCCCCCATGCCCTATGATTTGGGGTGACTTTTAGACAAAATCATTTTTATTCCCACACACACATCAGTGCCTCTTGGTGCTTTTGCTGAAGACAATTTAGTAACATCAGAAGCCGGATCTGTCTTTTTTATGATCTTATAAATAACAACCATCCAGGGATGGCCTTGGCTGTTACTCTCTCCAAATATTAAATTAGCTTCTGTGGGAGAAAGTAAATTTAAAAGACATGCCTTATTGGTTCTATAAAAACTAGCAAGATGGACAGCAGGGTCTGCTCAACCTGGGACTTCTAAGGTGGAGAAGGAGGGCAGACTGTTTGCAGGAAGACCCCATCGTTGTGTCATGTTTCCTGCCCAGAGTTCTTAGACCAGATTGCCGTACTTCCATAAAACAATTTGCAGATCATGGCTCTTATTATTTTCTTATTGGGCAACCACTGAGTAGCAATGGTTTCTAAAGAGGCCTTGTGAACTGCAGGCTCAACACCTCTCAGTTTTTGCCTCCTAAACTGCTGCATCTGAGTTACTTGGAACAAAAATCCGGTTTGCAGGGCTCAGTTCTTTTGGAAGCAGTCAGTGGTCTGCTTTATCAGGAGTTCCTGCCTGCAAATCAGAAAGGTCCAAGGATAAACTCTGCAACTCCTGGCCTGAAGAAGGAGCCATGACTTTCATTCATGCATTCATTAATTCACATATTCACTCATCGCTAAGTAGATCCTGGGCACCAACTGTGTTCTTGGCACTTCGCTGGGCCCTAGAGATACAGCCAGAAACAAAGCATCACCCTTCCCCCAAGAGAAGAAGAAAGGCATCTGCGGAGGCTGTCACCACCCAAGGCATGAGCTGCTGATAGGGAGAGTCAATGGTGCTGTTAAAATACACAGGACACCCATCCTAGTCTCCTGTGCTCAGGGAAACCCTCCCAGGAAGTGAAACCGTGGCCTGGAGAGTGAATGAATGGGTGGACCTAGCAACAGGAAGAGGCCACGCATGGCCATCACAGCCAAGGGTACGAGGGAGGCTGGCACGTTCCCGCTACTCTGTCAGACTGAGATGGAACATGAGAACAAAGTCTATGGGGGACAGATCAAGTAGCCTAGAAACCTGCTACTCTCATGTGGAAGCAGATCCCTGAATTGCCCTGTTCTGGGCCTTCTCCATGGCCCAGCAGATGCCCTGCAGCCCTGGCTGGTACACAGGGCCTTGTGCTTGCTGGACAAGTACTCTATCACTTGGGCTAAATCCCCAACCCCGAGTCCTGCCTTCTTTGTAATGGGGTTTCTGGAGCTGCTCACTTTGACCCACTCATGCTTCCATCCTCTTCTGCTTTTCCCTCACATGCCAATTCCCAGCTCTCAGTGGCCCCTGAGCCTCTGCAGCAGCCCATGCTGATGTAACTGCTCCCCAATCCCTTACTCCCTCTCCACAACTCCTGCTCCCCAGATTAGTTTTGTTCACATTCCCATTGGGCTGGAGGAGCACCCTACAGAGGGAACCCTCAGCCCTGTGAAGATTCTGGCATGAAGGCTGTATAGACCAAGTCTAACAGCTCTAATGACCCCACTGCTACCTTTCTCTCCCCCTTTGGAGCTGTCCATCTCATCGTCCCCAGCACCCCAGGGAGGAGGGTGTGATGGGGAAGACAAAGAAAGCAATGCCCAGTAACCAGAGAGCTGACATGACGTCCTAGGCTCCCGCAGCCAGGAGACAGGTCTACGGCACTTCATTCAGAGTTATCCCATTTGCCTTGTTTTAGCCATAGGGGAATGCTTCTTTCAGCAAATGTTTACACTTTCTCAACTAGCTGCTTCATTCTTAGACTGGGGAATTTGTGATTTCAACTATGTCTTACAGGGTGCAGAGAAAATAAAAAGACCATGATCATCTCTGCTTGGTTTGGTTTGGTTTGGTTTGTTCAAACTCAAGGTCTGCCCCTGCTCTGGTCTTGGGTATGCAGAAGCATGGAAACTTGAGTCAAGAATTTTAGTCCCTACAACAAGATATATCATGTACAGGTACAAATCCCCTATGATGAATGTTATCACTATGTACATCTAAAATGTACCATTAAAATAAAATTTTTTAAAAAAAGAAGTTTAGTCCTAAATGAGGCTCCACTTACCATGTGCTTCTGGATGAGCCAGGGGGGAGGGGGGTCATCCCGAATCAGTCGAGAAAGATTCTTTATATCAACAACTAACTAATATTAAAGTTTCTGGGTCATGAGGCAGAACAGAAACACAGAGCAGCAGCTGTTGCTCAAACAAGAGAACAGCTGCATCTCCTGTCCAAGTGTCCCCATTCACATGGGAGATGCAACAATGGCCCCCAAAGCAGCTGCAAAGCTGAGCCCTCTCCACACCGCCCGGACTCAAAGTATAGGCTGCCTGCAGGGCCAGCTCCCCACTTTGTCATCCAGCAGACAGGATCTCCTTCTTTGAGGATTCCCTGCCTGGCAGAGTTAGTGGCTCCTAACCCTGCCCCATCACCAGCATTCTTTTCTCACTACCAGTGTAGCTTGCTTTTGTGGAGGCTCCAGGAGCAACCTCACCTATTTCTATCTGAATTCCTAGTACATAAAAGAGTATCTAGCATGTGGTTAGTCCTAAAGCAACATCTGTTGAATGAAAAACATGAAACAAATGAAAAATTCATATGGAAGTTATAAGCTCTGGTGACATGATTTCAGGACTAGAATCGAGCATCTGCGCACACCAGGAGCTTTCCTTCCATTAACCTGTTCAATGCTCCCTCAACAAAATATGTGGTAAATTTAACACTTGCATCATGAAAATGAAGAAGTAGAAACTTAGGATTCAAAACAGGATGCTCAGTGTGGAAGCAGATTCCAATCCAGTCAATCTCAACCTGCGAGCCTCTATTCCTGTCACTGCACTAATGTTTATGATCCCAGCCA
This sequence comes from Hystrix cristata, assembly GCA_004026905.1. Classification (NCBI taxonomy): domain Eukaryota; kingdom Metazoa; phylum Chordata; class Mammalia; order Rodentia; family Hystricidae; genus Hystrix; species Hystrix cristata. The sequence continues at coordinate 9,661 of PVJO010012359.1, forward strand.
CATGACCTTTAAACATGATCCCAGCCACACAGAATCTACTTCCCTCAAGTTAGCATTTCTGTCATTGACTGCTGCCAGCATGCTATCTGGGAAAGTCTTGTAATAGACCAAGTCAGTTGAAATGTTAAAAGCAAAAAAGACAGTGCACTGTTTGCTGACATTCACACAAACACTAAAGATGAGTCATTAAAATTTTCCATTTCCCAAAGGAACTGTCAGCTAAACCTACTCTCTCAACCCATCAGGCTTCCTAAAATTCCTACATGGTACTTAATATTTTAGCAAAGGAACAAAATGACCTAAGGAAAGCTATAGGACTAGAAATTTTCCTAATGGGATTTCTTTATCTATTGAAGAGTCTCACAGTCATCTTGTCAGTTGAGAATTTCCTCCCCAAGCCAGCTTAGCAGAACACCAAGCAATTCTTTTTGTAAATGACACTCTAAAATCAATCTTATTTGCTATTATGATTACCATAGTTTCTCTCTTAATTATATCACGCAAAGTTGGTAAAGCACAATTATCATTTTCATATTTCATGTTCCTTAGTGAAGTTGGTTATAAAAGGCTACATCAAATCTCATTTCCACAGATCAGTTCTTGGAATTAGGAAATCCATAAAGTTGAACATGTTTATATTATCAAAGGCCTGAAAATGAATAAAAGTACTTACAAGTACACATGCATGTCAGTCTCAACCCAGAGATGCAGCCACACACACACACACACACACACACACACACACACACACACACATCTTCATCACAAACCCAAAATTGTCAAGGACAAGGTCAGACACAAAACAGGCACAAAAGCATGAGTGAAGCCGGACCCCGTGCACTGGGAGGAACATGACAACAAATGACCTTCTGGGGGGACCAGCACCATGTGACTTCATGAGTGCATGAATCCCAACAGGTCAACACCTGGAGCCATTGTCCAAGACTCGGTCCACCACTTTACCTCTGCACCCCCAAACTCACCAGTTTTAGCAACAAGATTCTACCTCAGATTGTGTTGAGCTTCACATGATCCAGCATAGACTAATATGCACCACAAAGAACAGAAAGCTTCTCTCCCGGCTAGGGTTCCCACATTCAAGTAAATAGAGTGTGTTAGCTTCCCATTACTCTAACAAAAATACCTGAAATAATCAGCTTAAATTTCCTTGGGCTCACAGATTTTTAGGGTTCAGTCCATGGTCTGTTGGCCCTGTTGGTTTGGGTCCTGTAGAGAAGCAGCACATCATGCAAGAAGCCCATTCAACTCATGGCCTGAATGAGAGACAAGAAGGAGCTGGATTCCCACCATCTCCTTCAGAAGCATGAGCCCAATGGCCTAGGGGAAGACCCACCACTGGGCCCTACCTCTTAAAGTTTCTACCACCTCTCAATAGTGCCAAAGTGGAGACTAAGCCCCATGTGGGCCTTGGGAGAACACTCTAGGTCAAAACTATAGCATCAAGTAACCAAAGTAGAAGTTACAGAGAACATGCCAAATGCCAGAAATCAAGCTATATTTATAAATATTCATCTCCTTATTCAAAAATAAAAATTTGTTTCTCTATATACTGGAGATTGGCCAAAACTACACAGCAGAACCACATCATTTGTGTTAATAAAATTATTGCTATGAAATTTTGGAAACACAGGTGTATTTCAATCACCTTTGAGCACACCGTTACCTGACCTCACTTAAATTCATCACGGGCCCCTTCCTCTTCTTGCAGGCTGAGCTTCTGCACGTGATTGTCATTACTGTTTTCATTTTTGATGCTCAAGAGGTTTCTTGGCTGCTGGCAACATTCTCTTTGCCTATTATACTGCATGTAAAACTGTAGTTTTATGGTAATGTTATAGTAAATTTATGGTAATTTGCAAAGATTTTTCTTCCTTTGACATTTTTCTAGTTTCTCCTGTGCCCTTGTTATCCCCTGCCCCTGGAGCCTCCTCAGTAAGATAATAATAGCCCAGAGCTCCAGCTCCAGGACCTGCCGACGATTCTGACCTCCCCAGATACAAGTCGGATTTCTCATAAAGCTCCCCATCAGTTTTCTGGGCAGGGGAGCTTCTTTCATTTCCTTTGTCCTAGATGCCTTTGTAAACTGAGCACAGCTCTGACTCTACCTGGATTCACTGTTAGCCTTCACATCAGTTGCTAGAATTGATTGGGCAGGTATTTACAAGGATCCTTTATCCATCACAGTTTTCTAACCTTGCACTAATATCGTGACCAAACAAGAGCCCCTTCGTCTTAGATCCCGGCTTATAACACACCAGTCAACTCTCCCTCGTCCTTCTATCGTTCACTTCTCTTAACACCTGTGGCTCTTTGCTTCCAGGCTGTTTGTGGGTTTCCTTTGGCTTGCATGGAGGTCAGTCAATAAGTATTGGGGTTGAACCCCTGAGAAGCTCTGGGCACAAAGAATGGAAGTGAGAATATAAACACCCTGGATTCCTTGTGTCCTGAATAGGACATCTTCTGCACTGAGTTCAGTTGTGCACAGCAGTAACCTGCTCATCGATGTATCTTGTCTTATTTCCCTTCTGCGTCTCACTTCCCTACAGACATTTTTTGGATTCGCTTTCCGAATACATGCAACATGAAATGGAAACCTGCCTGTTGGCTCTGCATCTGAGGAAACCATAGAGACTATCATTTTTCTCTTCCACTGAACACTACACTTCCTCCACCTCCAATTAGAGTTCATAGTCAGGTTCTTCCAAGGACATTAAAAAACTCATATCTGTTTGCAAATGTGACCCTTCTGTAAATTGAACACTGGCCTGGCAACAGTATCCCTTTGAGAAGCTCAATACTGCATGAACTATCCTATAGTTCATACTGGCTCAGTCATATTTAGCCTCCTGCCCCTCAGCACAGGTCAGTTGCACTCTGTTACTGGGGTCCCTATAGTTACCCCATTATCCGTCTGCTTAATGGACCAAGTATAGATATTCCATTCGTCATCCAGTGCCCAGAATGAGGACACAGAAATGACTCCAAGGAGCGGACAACTACAAAGGCACCGATATCTAATTAATTTTCCCAGGATACCAGGGGAGTGAGCTTCCTAATTTACCAGAACATGTTGCTTTCAGAAAATGCTGCCAGTGAACAGTATACAAACAACAAATTCTGTATGCAACTAAGCTTTTATTATCTACACTACTGTAAATAAGTCAGTGAGAGAAACAAGTATATATAGAAAACCCCAAATTTTTATCTTCAATAGGTAGACTCAAGTTAATGTTCTCATTCACAATTTAAATTATTTCCTTCTTGACTACATTCTTTATCTATGGCACGAACCTGCTAAAACCCCTACTCACATGTCCCCCAAAGTGGAGCTGGATAGATAGGTTCTATTATGGTTTAGATCCAAAATATTCACTAAAAGTCTCATGTATTTAGAGATGGAGGTTTTGAAAGGTTATTAGATTGTGGAGCACTATACTCACCAGTAAATCAATCCACTGATTATTTTATAGCTGAGTGTGCTTTTAGGAGATGGACATTGGTTGGAGGTGGATCACTAGGACAGTGACCTGGAGAGTATGTTCTTGTCCCTGGTTCCTTTCTCACTCTTCTGCTTCCTGGCTGCCATGGGATGAGTAGCTTCACTCTATGCCATTTCTGCCTTGGAGTCGGCCAACCATGAACTGGATCCTACCAAACTATGAGCCAAATAAATATATCTTTCTTTAAGTTGTAGGTGTCAAGCATTTTGTCCCAGTGATGGGAAAGTGACTAATAAAGGTTCTGTGTCAAATCATTGTTTCCTTTTTTTGCATGTGGTTTCTTCATGGCACGGCCGTACTTGCCACCACTGTCAGAACTACTAGGAGAAGCAATTGGGTAGTTTTGCTTTTCGCTGAAACTGAGACCCTCCACCCAGCGAGTTTCCTGATGTGTGCTTGACTCCTCACCAAGGTCAAAATAAGCCAGGTCACTTACCATTTTTCTATTTCTTCTTCTCTTACTTCCTTCTTTAAAAACTTGCTCCTTTAATTAACATTATCACTTTCCCATCCTCCTACATAATTACCACTAAGGATTCCCTCTCTGATCAATAACACCATTCTTTAATCAGATCTTTTACTGTTTAAAAGAAATCATAATGTGTTCATAAAATCTCCAGGTTTTTAAATGTCAACAGTAAATATAAACAAATAAATTAATTCATATATCTCTTCTATGGCCAAAAATAATGTATCTGTAGCTTGAATGAGGCCTATATTACCCAGTTTGTAATTCTGATAATTACATATTTTATTTACCTGGGGTTTTACTAATACACTGTGGTGTGTGGTGCTTCAGAATTCCTCCCCTTCCCATTGACTGTTCCTTTAGCCTAGAATTCCTCCTCTTTCCCATCAAATTGGCTTATTCCTTTTTAAACCTTTTCTCAATAATGAATTATCTGTGAAAATATTCCTTCTCTTCTCTTCCTACCTATAAGAATCCATAATTCCTCCTCTGTAATTCTTCTTGTCTTGCAAATACTGTGTTGAACATTCCAGATATTTTGTGAGTCATTTTGCTTTCTCCTACCAGCCAGTTCCTGAGCATCAGAAACTTATCACATACAACTCAACATATTCATATTTCTAAAATCTAGAGATGTGGTACATCCAAGTACCAAGCTCAGTGTCTAACCTATGGATGGCACCTAGTGAGAATCTATCAGATAAAGGATGGAGAAGGTGAATGAATGAATAAAATGGTGCCCTAACTATACCATGAATTAGAGTTCTTCACAGCAAGGTTATAGAACATAATCATTGGGTCTGAATGTTTGTCCTCAAAAGTGTGATGTAAAATTTGTGGAATATAAATGCAACATCCATAATACCCTGTTGTTCACCCTTCTTCAACGACTTGCACATACTGTGAGGAGCATCTATTTACTCATCTGCTTCCTCTAACCCAGTGGTTCTCTACTGGGAGTGACCGTGTAGGAATACTTAACAATGCCTGAGGATGTTTTTCATTGTCAGAAATTAGGGTGTGCTGTGGCATCTAGTGGGGAGAGTACAGGAATGCTGCTAAGCTTACTACAATGCACAGGACAACCTCTCAACAAAGAATTATCAGGTTCAAAATGCCAGTGGTACCAAGGTTAAGAAACCTTGGCCTGAGAGATATTTTTCACTGCGTTAGCAGGCGTCCAAAGAATGTTTACTAAATGAAAGTAATTATTAAGTCCAGTTGACTGAGAATGGAGGGCAAGGTTCGGAGTCAGCAGTGGATATATTGGCTTGGGCCGAGTGTTGTCAAGGGAAACTGTCAGAACCCTGACCTGAGCTTGCTCCTTTCACAGCTCATAGACTCTCTCCAAGACTCCAGAATTGCTTTGTATTATGCGTTATTGGTGGGTGACCTTTTCAGATGAATTCAAGCTGAGCTGTGCAATTGATGTTAAAGAAACAAATGGGCTGTGTTTTCCCTTGTGATTTTAATATGGGATTATAGTATTTTCCTTTATAAGAGTTGACACTTTCTATCTGACCCTTACGGAAATACCATTGTTATAATAGTAATAAAATATCTTTTACTGAGCACATACAGATGTGGGTTGAATTGTGTCCTGCAGAAAAGATATGTTGACCTCCTAACCCCAGGTTCCCATGAATGTACTCTTACTCAGAAGTAATCAAGTTGAGCTGAGGTCACACTAGACTACTGGGAGTCTTCTAAAGAGAGAGAGCACTCTGGAGACAAACCCAGAGGGCGGAAGCTGTGTAATGGTAGAGGCAGAGAGTGGGGCAATGCAACTGCAAACCAAGGCACGCCAAAATTGCCAGAAAGCCCTAGAAGCTAGATTTTAGAAGTTAGCTGCTATAAACAACTCTACTGTGTGCTTAGTATAAATAAGAGGTCTATGGCTTCCTCTCTGGGGATAGTGTGGAATAATATGAAGAGCTAACTCTCTGTTATAGGGTAATATGCCAGACGTATTGTGGGTGCTTTCTGCATGATTAAGTCTTTGTTTCTCACAATAACTCTGTCAATTAGGACCTGTCATTTTGCCCATTCTACTGATGGCACAGAGAGGTACATATCATTTGCCCAAATCAAACAGCTAGACCATGACAGGATCAAGATTAGAACCCATTTGTTCCAGCCTGAGTTCATCCCCTCCACCTCCACCTGTTCACCACCTCCAAGAAGGGTCTGGAGCTGATGGGGAGCCCTGCGGCCAAGATGGGCAGAGGACAGAGCAGAGAGCTGGGGGCCAGATGTTGAACGTCCAAGTTCCAATTCTGCTATATCCTAGCTGGATGACTTTGGGCTTGAGTTTCCTGGTCTTCAAAGGGATAGAAGAAAAGAAACTGATCAAAGGGCAAAACTGAGTAATTCAAACTTTAACAATTGGAAAACAGTACCTTGAACATTTGGAAAAGAAGCACTTCTTCAAATGGCCCCAGGCGGGCGGCCGTGGCTTCATTTCTGGATCATCATTAACAGAGAGATCTCCATTTAGAAGTATCATTGCCCTTGAAGGATGATATATTTAAGCAATCTTCAGCCATTTTCTACCATGCCACTGGGAAACCCCCAGTATATTTTCCATCAGATTTACTCCTGATGAAATGATGACAATACGTGTAATGTGATCCTCTGGCCCAGAGCTGTGTGAGAGGTGCTCTGGAGGCCCCAGGAAGAATCTCAGTTAGCTGGTGGCTGACTAGTTCAGATGGTCTGGAGAATGTGGGAGTTGAAGAGAGTGCCTTGTCTCAGCTGAGGCATCTGTGTCTATCTTTGGCTGAGAGAAACTAAGAGCACCAATTTTGCTTCCCTATCTTCCCAGACACAATGTTGGGACTTAAGGAACTTTTAACAAATATAAAATTCTTTCCGAGAGAGAAACAGAGAGAGAGAGAGAGAGAGAGAGAGAAACAGAGAGACAGAGAGAGAGAAGGAGGGACAGAGAGAGAGGCAAATTGAGACTTTTTAAATTATCTTTGTTGTTGGTAAAATCATTTGAAACATTATGAGGTGAATGTGACAATACATTTTCTAACTTGCACATCCCACCTCAAAACACAGACTTCCACTTGAAGATGAGGCCCATCCCACTAGGCTGACTGCACAGTAAAGGGGAGATTAGACTGCCGTGCTATAAAGAAATGGGTCTTAACAGAAGGAAGAGATCAGCCATGAAGGAAATTCAGCTCTAGAATACTTCTAATGTGAGGGCCAATAAGTAAAAGTAAGGAATGGGGCAAAATCTCTCCTGGAGGATGCTTCCTACTGAAAGATTAGGAATAGAGGGAGTTGTCTCCACCTAACCTTGCAGAGTATCATTTTTCTTGTCTTTAAAATAAAAATGATATCCATAGCATAGAGGGGGTAAGGAGGTAAAATATAGTGAGATATGGGAAGTAATTTAGCACACTATCCGACAGACTGTATGTACCAAATAATAGTCATTATTCTATTTATTTTTATCTTGACACATAATGAAGGACTTAAATGCAACATTAGGTGGAAAGAAAACAGTTATTTTTGAGAACATTCTATATACCAGTTACTTATGCCCTAACTTATTCCCTACTCAGAACAAATCAGGAAGGCAATTATGTTCTTTGTTACAGATAAGAAAACTGAGGACCAGGGAAGACACAGACAGGCAATAGAACAGGGGTGAGACTATATCCACCCTCTTTATACTTCAGAAGTGAAGAGAAGATTCTGGAAGAGTGGTGAGTTAGGAGATGTGATGGGGTGCAAAGAAGAGCTCATTTCAAAGTCCTTCAACTCTAGGAGATGGTGATGGCTGGGGACAGTACACAGGGACTGGAGCAGTGACAGGGCAGCAAAAGCCATGGAGTGAGAAGAGGCTATAAAGCCAAGGGACTGACAGTTCCTTAACATGGACATAAAATCTGCTGGAATGAGATCAACAGTGCCATGGAGAATACCACATAGCTAGTGGAAAGTTTCTCAAGGGTTTTAGGCAAGGACCTGGTAAAGATGACTAGACTGAGAAGATAGAAAAGTGGGCTGATAATTAGTCTACATAGCCAGCAACTGAAGCAAAAGTCTGCATAGACTTCTTTGGCCCTCAGTCATTGTTTCTTCAAATATTCACAGCACAGTGTCCATCCATCCATCCTTCCATCCATCCTCTTGGTGAGCATCACATGATCGCCCAGTATTCATCAGATACTGTGCTGGACACTGTGTTTCAGCAGAGAACAAACAAGGCTCCTGGTCTCCAGAGCTCACCCACTATCTAGTGAGAAAGACAGATGCTAAGCCGTATTATTCTGAACCACGGGCCACACTAGGAAGAACACAGGGCATTCTGGACGCACATTACAGTCATCCAAGGCTAAGGGTGAGACTAACCTTACCTGACAGAGTCAGTTCAGTTGCAATGCAAAGGATACAGAGCAGTTATCCAGAAGAGGCACGTGGGGAGGAGAGCCTGCACCAAGGTCAAGAGGCAAATGGGAGGACGATGCAGTCAAGGTACTAAAGAAGTTCGCTGTGGTGGTGCCATAAACTCTGGTGGCCATGGTGTAAGTGGGGACCTCAGAGAAGCAAGTCAGTCTGTGAAGGGTCTTTGTGAGGCATGCAGAGCTCATCCTCAAGAAGCTTTTGACATGTCTCAAGGAGATGAGTGGCAGCATCGCATTTGCATACGGGAGGGTCATTTTGACAGACATGGGGAAAATAGGGATGTGATTTGAAGAAGAATCAGTAAAAATGTTACAGGTGATGTTGGCCTGGATGGCAGTAATGACGAAGGATGGAGAAAAGCTCCCGGAGTTGAAAGTTATACAGGAAGTAAACCTATAGGACCTAGTGGCTGGCAAACTATGGTGGAATATCAGGTAGGGTGGGCCCCCTACCTGATATTCACATCCCGTTCACCTGGCCATATTCTTTTCCACCAAAGTTCTATTAGGTCAAAACATAAGAATTATCAATCTTATAATAGAAAGGAATAGGAAAACCACCATTCAGGAACTTTAAACAGTCAATCTTCCTAACAACTTTCCTCTGTGCAAATAAAATCAGAGCTTCTGATATATTTTCTAATGATATAATACCTTTTTCTCCTATAGAAGAGACATGCTAGATGCTCTTCACACTCCTGGACATGCAGATGAGCTACAGCTCCCCACCTTCCTTACAATTAGGGGTAACTCAGGGCTGACCTCTGACCGATCGAATGTAGTCGTATGATGTATATCATTCCCAGGCCTGATCCATAATAGTCTCCCACACATATTCCTCTGTCTTCTGGTAGGAAGTCCACATCAGGGCCATCTGAGAAGATTAATGTGGAAGACAGCAGAAGTTTGAGTCTCAGAATAAAACTGGGCACTTCAGTCTTTCCTCCTTTCCCTTGCTGCCAAATAAAGGCAAACAAGAAACAAGATTTTATTGTGTTAATCCACTGAGATTTGGGGGGTTATCAGTTATAGTAATTGGTATTACCTTGAATGATGAAAGTTTTGAATTTGCTTATCCACACATTATTTTCCTGGGGAACAGCTTCATGTTTTGCCTGGAATTATTTTCTTATCATTAATATTACTATTGCTTACCACAGTGGTAAATTTGTCAGATTTTTTAAAAATATTACCATTGCTTAGCATTATTGTCTTACACTGGTAGCTCATGGTCTCCATAGGCTCTCACAAGGAGATCTATATAAGCTTCACGTAATGCTCAGGGGTTTGCAGAAGCACCAGAACTTTTCCCAGACTATCAGTTACAACAAGAAGAAAATGATCTCTATGCTGTGGAGTATTACAAAATGCCTGCAGTATGCCAAGGCAGTTCTTGGCTCTGGAATGCCCTATTCTGAAAGATCTTGGACTGTAGGGGGAATCAGTATTGCAGAGAGTTATCTCAGAATCATCAATGTTTTCACAAAGTACATTATCAGATAAATTGCCCCCTGACATTACTGTACAACAGACCGTCCTGAGATCTCAGCATTCTATGAAACATCCATGTTATTGTGGTTTAGATCTAAAACATTCCCCAAAAGTCTCCTGTACTCAAAGGTACTCAAAGGTGGAGCTTTTAGAGGGTGATCCTGGGGCTGTTATATTCATCAGTGCATTAATCTACAGATTAGTTCACAGCTGCATGTTCTGTTAAGAAGTGGAACCTTGTTGCAAATGGGTCACTGGGGGCATGACCTGGAAGGGTGGAGTCTTGTCCCCAGTTCCTACCCTCTGTCTCTGCTTCCTAGCTCCCATGAGGTGAACAACTTTCCTTTGCCAGTCTCTTCTACTGTCCATTTCTGCCTTGGAGCCAGCCAATCATGGAGTGAACCCCCCAGAAACTTTGAGCCAAATAAATCTCTCCTCCTATAAATTACAGGCATTGGGTATTTTCTTTCTCAGTGGTAGGAAAGGGACTAATACACAGGTTATTTTCATAGGTCCACAGGATGTTCATCTTTGTCTGATCTTGGCTGAATTTGCTGAGTCCAGCTGATTCCAAGCTACAGCTCAGTGGTCAGATCTGCTCCATATACCCATAGTCTGGGATCCAAGTGGAGGGGCAGAGGCTGGCTAGGACAGGTAGAACCTTCTATGCTTCCTAAAAACCCCTGGTGAGACAAACACACTGTCAGTTCTTCCCAAATTCTTTTAGCCAAAGCAAATCACATCACCAAGAACAACTTGGAGGGGCTTATCCTCCAAAGGAAGTATATCCTTTCCATGAAGTTAATGAGAGAGACAGACAGACAGACAGAGAGAGAGAGAGACAGACAGACAGACAGACAGACAGAGAGGGAAAGAGAGAGAGAGAGAGATTATTTACTGAATAACCATCAGATGTACCAGAGAGAGCAGATGGTTCCTTACTTAGGATTTTTCTACTTTGCAAAGGTGGAAACACGATATGCATTCAGTAGAAACTATACTTTGAGTTTTAATCTTTTCCTAGGCCAATATGATACCATCCCACAGTGCTGGCCCCCATCAGTCACACCATCATGAGGGGAAACAACTGAGATTCTACAGTGAACTGTGTTCTGAATCTCAGATGGTCAATAATTTAGGTGGATTAAGTGCATTTTCAACTTATAATTGGGGATATATTGTAAGTGGAAAACCATTTGTATGTAAATAACAGTGACAACAGCAGGGAGGGAACATCAGTCAGCACTGAGAATTCAAAAGGCCAAGGAGAGAAAGGATTGAAACTTGAGAAATGAATATAATGGGCACAGTGTAAGGAGAAGAGGAACCAGAATTCATTTCAGGCAAAGAATAAAAGCATGTATAATATTGGCAGTATCATTTGTGACAGCAAACATTTGGAAGCTCTCAAAATGTCCATCAATAAAAGATCTGTTCAAAGAAAACTATGGAGCAACTAAGCTGTGGGATACCATGCACGAGTTAAAAAAGAATTAAATTGATTGATGTAAAATGACAAAGAAAGCTTTTCAACACATGTTATTAAGTGGAAAAAAGTGAAGAATGGTACACAGAAGATAACACAGCATTTAAATAAGCCCCGCACACGTATACAATAAAAGCATCCCTAGAGGTATAGAGAGAGTGATACATAGATAAATACATCAAGAGTGAAAGTGAGATGTATTTTTACATACAAATGCAGATCCTCTCCAAAAAATGACCAAGAGGAACACACATCAAGTGGCCACAGCACTCTGAAACAAGGTCTGGTGATGGCAGATAGCTGTCGAGAGAAAATTCTAATTCCCTCTGCAAAGTTATTTCTTGTAAGGAGATGGATCTTGTGTGTAACCCTCTTACTGAACACGTTGGATGGCAGGACGCAAGCACACAATACCTTGATCTTGCTCACCACCATCTGTTACACTTGCTTTTGAGAATCATCCTTTTCCTCCAAACAGGCCTCATGCAGGTTCCAGCACATGACATCCTTCAGTCCTGTTTTAAACTTTTAAAACCATCCAGTGTCATGATCAAAACCCAGTCCAGTGCTGTGTGCCTGTCAGCCCACGCCGCAAGCCCCGCCCTGTAGTAGGGGAGGGCAGCTTTAGTTGGGTACTTTTCTCTGTCCTTGCACACGCACTCCCCAGTTACACAGCAGCTCTTCCTGCACGAGCAGGCAGGACAGGAGCAGAAGAGAAGGGCAGAGTACTGTTCAGAGGCGGAGGTGGTGGGGGCGCCCTGTAGACTGTTCCTGTCATGGACTCTGGGGACCTGCCCCGTCCTGCGCTGGGGTGACGCCAGTGCTAACTGCAGCATCTCCAGGCTACTTTCATCCTGCGCTCAGGTGCACCTGCCCTCCCCTGCCAAACTCCCTGCTGAGCTCCTCCAGCAGTCTCTGGGAGGTGACCTGCCAAATTCGCATGTCCTGTGGGAACACTCCTGTTCCCTTCGGCCCCTGCAGGGTCAAGGGCAGCTCTCAGCCCCTGCGGCCAGCTACATCCAAGCAGGCTGTGTGCTGTGTCCTTTCTCCATTAGTCCTCTCAGCAGGAATGGCCCTCCAAGCCTTGAGAGTCTTGAATTCCAGGAGAGGCTAGGCCAGCTTTCCAATGGGCTCCGCAGGTCCTTCTGACTCAGCCCAAGAGTAACAGCAAGTACAGAGAAGATGGGAGTCGAGGGGCTCAGGGGTGCACAGTACACTAATCCTCCCCCAGGGAAATCTCTCTCGGCCCCTCAAGCCTTACCTTTAGGTGCAGTTGCTGGTTTCCACTGGTGACAGGCAAGTCCTAGGCCCTTCTTGTGCTCTGCACTTAGTCTTCCATGCCAGGGTGTGTGTGTTCTGGGCACTGAGCACCCTTTGGTTTCCCAGCCAAAACCGAAACCAAAAGGCCCTTTCTGATACACTGTCATACTTTTATAACTAAGTAATCAAAAGCTACATTACTTAAGTGAGAAAGGGACCACAAGAGAAGAAGCAGAGGAATCACTATGCTCCCACTTCCTGCCACACAAACATATGGGTGTACACACACGTACACACGTATACACAAGTACATACATGTGCATGAACACACATGCATGCATGCACACAAACACAAAAGGGCAAGAATTATAGAAGTTCTTGGCAAGTTGCAGAAACTATGAGAAATTCAAATTTGCAAAAGAGGAAGAAATAAATAGCCAGACAGATAAGATTTATACTCAGTACAAAATAACTTCTAAATGTCTTTTTTAAAATTTTAACACCTGTAAGAAATAGTTAATTGGCATTCTGGCAGGAATTAAGAGTGTGATGACGGGCATTAGTGTTTGTTCCACTTGTAAAACGCATTTCTATGGAATGTGCATTCCCACCCAAGCCTGCCAGCCTCTGTTGCTGCGAAGTTACTCCAGGCCACCTGGGGTGTAAATTAATGCAGCACACCACGCAGGACAAGCTGAGGGAGAACCCTCTCTCCCGTGAGATCAGGTAGTGTGAACCACACACAGAGAACGTCTTCTTGATTCTGGCTTTCAGTCCCACAACCATCTCACCATTGGAGAAGTCTTATTTCCACTGGTTGTTGTTCTACATTTCCATGTACAGTGCGCCCTGAATACAGCCTGCTTGCCCTGGCCCTTCACCTGCACTTCTCATCTGGGTCCTTCTCTGCACTCAAGTCCCCAGCTGGAATGATAACTCAGCCCATTTGGATCACACTTGTGTTTTTTTCTCATGTCAAGTGTGCATCATTTTTCCAACCAACAATCAATTGTACAACTGGATGCACCAACTGGATATTCAACAATTCAATTTAACTGAACGATTCGTTACTAAATACAGAGTCAAGGGCTCAGTGCCACAAGACTATCCCACTTCAGAAACCAGGCACAAATGTATTTCTAAAACTGCCCAAGTTTCCACTTGGTTGACTATAAATGTGGGGTTTCCCACAACCCTCTCCTCATGTTTGGTAGTTTGCTAAGATTCACTGAGCTCAGGAAAATGTTTTATTTACATTTCTGGTTTATTACAAAAGATAGAACTCAGAAGCAACCGATTGGAGGAGATGTATAAGGGATTGACACAGGGTCTCAGAGTTCCTGTTCCCCCTCCAGGACAGTCACCCTCCCAGCAGACCCGCGGTCACCAACCTGGAGCACCTCACGGTTGAGTCTAATTACAGAGCTGCTCTTTCTGGCAGCCAGCCCCATGTTGAGCATGCCCAGGGCCTCAGAGTGTCACCTCATTATCATAAATGCAGGAAAGGTCAAAAGGGGTGAACTCTGAATAATAAAGAGACATTTCTATCACTTAGGAAATTCTAAGGAGTTTAAGGGCTCTGTGCCAGGAGCCTGGGACAAAGACCAAACTTACCTATTCATAATGCAGCATAGGCCCAGATAGCTAGTGTTCTCCCAGTGGGACCCACCCTGGGTGTCATGGAAGGACTTCACTTTTCTGAACTTATGGTCTCCCTTCACCACGCCCCACTGTCCTTGACTATCTCCTCTTCCTAGTTTGTTTTGTCCATCAAATGTAGCCCTCCGAATGCTAATGTCTGCTGGGGTCAAGCCTGAGACTACCACATTCCTTTGGGTTGGATCTCCAGAGGTGAGAGACAGAGATTGCCCAGAAGCCTGTCCTCAATCTGCCCCCCAAAATCTCTCCCTCCAAGTGGACAATGACAGGACAGTCTGAGTAGGACTTACCAGCAAAACCATCCCAGCAAGACCAGCTAACACCTTCACCCTCAGCACCCACATTATCCAAATTCATCAATGATCAACCCAGCAATATAAGGACCCATCAGCGTGTGGCTTCTGTGTATCCAAAAAACCGAATCTTCTAAGGTCGACCTTATTCTTTTTCTCTCTTGCATTTTAAGATTTTTCTCCTGTGAAGAAAGTAATACACTCATAACATACCTTAAAGATGACTGAAGTAAATATTGCCTGTCATTGTCCTCCTGAGAAAGGGAGGAGAGCTGGTCCGTGTGTGGGTCCCCATTGTGTGAATGCACCATGGTCCATTCCACACCCTCCTCCTCTGGACTTTTTCTTCAACACCACTAGATAATTAGGGTCCTTTCTATAATTACCAAGGATGCTTTCAGTTAATGCCACTTATATATGGTCATTGCAATAAGAAAATATCATTTCATGGGCTATTAAAGAGCTTAACAGCCTTACTTTAAAAAACAAAAAATTCTCACAGATCGTATTTTTAAGTGGGATCAAAGAAAAAACAATATGGCATGGCCACTCATCTTGTTCTAGCCAATATTTATTTATCACCTCCCTGGACCTGATGTGCTGTTCATACCACCCTGTTTAACTCACTCACCAGCTCTTTTGGGTCAGCATTGATGCCCTTTACAAATAGGGAGACAGGCTCAACGAGGTTCAGTTACTCTGCCGATGTTGCTGTCGAGAGAGTGCAGTGCTGATCCTCACCCCGGGTGGGTCCGACTCAGGAGGCTGAGCTCTTCCCCTTTAATAGACTACCTCAGCAAAACCAACAAATACACTTAACGACTACAATTAAGACACTGAGTCTGGAGCCAGGCATTTGCATTCGGTGGCCTTCTCCACTACAAGCAAGGTATATGATCTTGGCCACAGTACTTTAGTTTGCTTCTCATTCTTTTCATCTGTAAAATGGGAACACTAACAATGGTGAGCACTCAGACTGCTGTCCAGATTAAATCTGGGATGTAAATTTCTATCTGGCACACATGGCAAGCATTTAGTATGTGCCCATTTGTTAAATCACCAGCTCCTCAGCACTGAAGCTTCCACACCAGAACAAACCGACCACATCCATGTCCCCTTCAGTGTTAGAACACGGGTGTGCTCTCCAGGATGCTCTTAGCTTTCCTGTTTGAAAATTCAACTTTATATTTTGATAGATTGTGTATTTCTCCAGTATCTTATTCAAGAAATGTTAAGAGATGAAAAGATTCAACTCTTTGATTTTTTTTTTTGAGTTCTTTATATATTCTAGATGTTAGACCTTTGTCTGATGGATAGCTAGCAAAAATTTTTCCCAGTCTGTGGGTTTTTGCCTTGCTTTATTGGTGATTTCTTTTGCTGTGCAAAAGCCTTTTAATAGGATGAGGTCCCAGCCACTGATTCTTTGTATTATTTCCCGTGCAGTCTGGGTTCTGTTCATAAATTTTTTTCCTACCCCTTTGTCTTTGAGAGTTCTTCCTATTCTATTCTCCAGTAGATTTAGTGTTTCTGTTTTAATGTTTAGATCTTTGACCCACTTTGATGTTAGTTTAGTACATGGTGAGAGACATGTATCTAATTTTAGTTTTTGGCATGTGGTCAGCTAATTTTTCCAGCACCATTTGTTAAAGAGGCTGTCTTCCTTCCAGTGAGGGTGTTTGGCTCCTTTGTTGAAGATGAGATATTTGAGTGTGTTTGAAGTTGTTGCTGCATCTTCTAGCCTGCTCCATTCATCTTCAGGTCTGTCTTTGTGCCCATACCATGCTGTCTTTATCACAGTAGCTTTATAGTCTAGTTTCAGGTCAGGGATTGTGATACCCCCTGCCTTGCCCCTGTTGCCCAGGATTGTTTTTGATATTCATGGTCTCTTCTGGTTCCAGGTAAATTTCATGATTGTTTTTTCTAATTCTGTGAAGTATGTTAATGGTATTTTGATGGGAATTACATTAAATCTGTATAGTAATTTAGGAAGTATGGCCATTTTCACTATGTTGGTTCTGCCTAGCCAAGAACAGGTTATTTCTTTCCATTTTCTGATATTCCTTTCAATTTCCTTTTTTAGAGTACTGTAGTTTTCAATGTAAAGCTCTTTTACTTGCTTTGTTAGATAGATTCCTAAGTATTTCTTTCTTTTTTTTTTTTTGATGTGATTGTGAAAGGTGTATCTTCTCTTATTTCTTTCTCAGTGAATTTGCTATTGGTATATAGGAATGCTATTGGCTTTTGGGTATTGACTTTGTATCCAGCTATGCAACTGAATTCAGTTATTAAATCTAGAAGTCTTTTGGTGGAATTTTTGGGGTCTTCTGTGTAGAGTATCATGTCACCTGTGAATAATGATAGTTTAACTTCTTCCTTTCCTATCTTTGTTCCTTTTATTTCTTTCTCTTGCCTAATTGCTCTGGCTAATGTTTCTAAAACTATATTGAATAGTAGTGGTGATAGGGGATATCCTTGTCTTGTTCCAGATTTCAGCGTGAAAGCTTCCAGTTTCTCACCATCTAGGATGACACTGGCCGTTGGATTGTCATAGATGGCTTTTACCAGGTTGAGATATATACCGTTGATTCCTAATCTCTGTAGCGTTTTTATCATGAATGGGTGTTAAATTTTGTCAAATGCTTTTTCTGCATCTCTTGAGATGATCATGTGATTTTTGTCTTTGACTCTGTTGATATGGTGTATCACATGTATTGATTTGCATATGTTGAACCATCCCTGCACCCCCCAAATTTAAAGATGCAATCCAAAAATGGGCATCTGAAATGAATAAACACTTCTCAGATGAAGAAATAAAAATGGCAAATAAACATATGAAGAAGTGTTCAATACCACTGGTCATTCAAGAGATGCAAATCGAAACAACACTAAGATTCCATCTCCAGAAAGAACAGCTATTATCAAGAAATCAACCAACAACAAATGCTGGCAGGGCTGCGGGGAAAAAGGAACCCTTCTCCACTGTTGGTGGGAGTGTAGACTAGTGCAACCACTATGGAAATCAGTATGGAGACTCCTCAAAACACTAAAACTAGAGGTTCCATTTGATTTAGCTATTCCTCTGCATGGTATCTTCCCAGAAGAATTAAAATCATCATATCACAGCGATATACACACAACCATGTTTATAGCAATACAATTTGTCATAGCTAAGTCTTGGAAACAACCCAAATGCCCAAAAACTAAGGAATGGCTAAAGAAGATGTGGTTTTTCTACACAATAGAGTACTACTCTGCCATAAAAAAGGATAAACTAGAGTCATTTGTAGGTAAATGAATGCACCTTGAGAACATACTAAGTGAAATAAATCAGTCACTCATGAGTACACATCAAAGTTTTTCTCTAATATGAGAAACCATACATGTACATAAAGGCAAAGAGGTATAATAGGTATTAGGTAAAGGAAAGATAATATTCTAAAGAGAGGAGCAGGGCTGGGGATTTAGCTCAGTGGTCAGAGTGTCAGCCTTGCAAGCACAAGGCCCTAAGTTTGATCCCCAGCACAAAAAAAAAAAAAAAAGAAAAAGAGAGGAGAACTAGAAAGGGAAAAGGGAGAAAAGAAGGAAGGGAAAAGAGAAAGAAAGGGAAAGGGAAAAAATGGAAAAAATGTAAATAAACCTGCTGTAAATAAGGAAAGGGCAGAATGGAAGGGAGGGGTGGGGAAGGAGAGGGAACCAAGATACATCATGTACAGGTACAAAATAACCATTATGTATACAATGTACTAATACATGTCCTTGGTTAAAAAAATAAAAAAAATTTTAAAAGAAAAGATTCAATTCTTTGTTTATAAAAACCACATTTCCTTTATCCATTCATCCATTGATGGACATATGGGCTGCTTCCAAGATTTAGCTATTGTAGATTATGCTGCTATAAACATGGGTATGCATCCATCAGTCACACAAGTTTAAATATCACATTATTTCTCTTGTGTAAGAAGCCCTAAGGGTAAGTAAGGAGCAAAATGGAGGATAGATATTGGAAAGCAGGAAGAACTTGTTCAGATGGGAAGGGGAACAAGGAAAAGGGAGGGAGAAGGGAAGGAAGGGCAAAGGCATTTTTAAAAAGAGAATGGAAGGGAAAAACTGGAAGCGAAGCTTTTGTAAATGGGAGGGGAAGAAGAGTTGAAGGGAGGGGAGGGGGAAAAATAATTAAGATATACTCCATACAGGTACAAATTCCCTATGATGAACATGGTCATTATGTATGGCAAGCATGTAATAGAAAAAAAAATTTAAGAAAATACTCAATTCTTTCTCTTCAGGCACAGTTTCAAATTTCACACAGGCTCTTTTCCTCCCCGCCCCAGCCCCCGCGGTCTGGAGCAGTCCAGTGCGCCTCTCCGGACCAGCAGCCGCCATCTGCTGGAAGCCCCTGGATCCCATTCTCCACCCACGTTCCTCGGCCAGCCAACGTGTCTCCTCTGTGTTTTCACTGACATCAGTTCTTATCTTTAAAGCAATTTTTCTCATTGTCTCCTGGCTGCCCATAACTTTATCTCTTCTTGTATTCAACATTGTTTTAATTGCATTCTAAGTGTCAGAGTCCCCAAATCATGTCTCCAACAGAGACGTGTCCTCTTCACTGCAGATCCTTGCTGATATCGGCCTCCTTATATTCATCACCACAGGCTTACTGCCAGTACTTGGAGCATGCTTGCTCCCAGCAGAACCATGCCCTTCTCCCAGCCTGCTTCTCCTCTAGGGTTGCCTGGCTCGGCAAATGATGTTTGCGCATCCTCAGAAGCAGACTCCAATACAGGCTGAAGTACAATTGGTTTATTTGTGTGATTCAAGGAACACCACTAGGGGAAGCTCACCTGGAAAAGAGCCAACGCTCCCAGCAGCCAAGATGCAGTGTGAGAAATAAAGCTTCACTATGGGAGGCAATGAGATGTGGAGTCCTTGTCGCTTCAGTGCAACCTAGAGAAAGCCAACAGTACTGCTAAAAAGTCCCAATCCTACTCTCCTACTGTGCCGAAGGTAATGTTTCCAAAATGCAAAGCTGATTCTATTTCTCCTGTATTTAAAGCTTCCAGTGGTTTCCTATGCTCCTAGCATGAACATCAAAGTTTGGTGATGTTTGAAGGGTATCTTTCCAGCCACCCTCTCCAGCCCCGTCTGTCCACCGTCTGACTTATCACTGTGTCTTTTTCCATTCCTGGACAATGTCATATTCCCTTCCATCCAGAGCCTTCGTCTCTGCCGTTTCTCTTCCTTAGGATTCTCTTCTCTTTGTTTGCATTTAGTGCCTACTTATCTCTGGGCCTCAGCTCCAGGAATCTGCCCTCTATGGAAGGGCATCTCCTAACTGTCCACCAAGTCTATGCACTCTTCTAACCTCTGGGGGCACACTGACATTTCTTCAGGGCTGTCTGTCCACTCAGCACCCTGTACTGTTTCCCACAGTCCCGTGGCGTTCCCAGTCACATATCCGCATACACAATCTAGGATCATTTGAGTGATGGCTGCCTTCCTAAGTAGACCAGGTGTTTCATAAAATCATAGTCCAAATCGGGATCACACCCCGCTGCACAACCTGTTCAGTATGGAGCGGACACGTGGTAGATTTCATGAAGTGTTTTGAGAGAGACAGAACTTACTGTGTGTCCAGCGTACCACATCAGAACCCCATAAGTTAGATACTAATATAATCCCCATTTTATGGGTGAAACACACAAATATTCAATGACTTGCCAAGTCATTTAGGTAGTAGGTGATGGGAGTGAGATTCAAATCTAGGCATTCTGGCTTTGAAGACCATTACCACCACAGGAATGAATGAATGTCCTTGGAGTATAAACAGTATGCTCTATTTACTGTTGCAGCCACTGTGCTAGATAGGACAGTATCCAGTACCCAGCACTTAGTATTTATCAAGGACTATTTAACAAACAAATCAATCAAATCAATCCACTCAAAGATGAACAAATGACTGAGTTGCCCTCCTGGTTTGCCATTTCCACGAGTGGCAAAGTGGCAAATGTCTTTCCTCTGCAACACAAAGGATCTCTGTAGGAGAGGTAATGGCTTGAATCTGCACATCAATCACAGTGACTCTTTCTGTGGGACGTGAAAGGCCCACACAGGTGAGAAGACACTCAGAGGGCCTCTCCCAAGCCTGGGACCCCTGCTTTCTCTGAGAGATCACTTCTGAAGATTCATCTTCCAGGGGAAGGTGGGGTGACAGTGCCATTGTAGGCTGTTCTTACTCCTCTAGTCAGCTGGCAAAGGAACCAAATTGCCTTGGGTCTCTGGGAATGGAAATACCAATCGGCAGCCATCTGCAGTGCAAAGCTGGCTTTGGGGAGATGTTGAGCCTCGGGGTGCACAAACTCAGGCCCTGCATGAGTTCTTTGCATTCCAGCTCCCACCAGGAAGCCTGAGAAGTTCCTTAGGCAACACATACAAGGAGTGATCAAAACATACAGTGTGTGTTTAAGTTTTTAAAAATTATTACAGCAAAAGATACATTACCATGAATCCCCTTCAAAATACTCCTGCTTGCTTTGAACACACTTGTCCTGCTGTTCTTGCCACTTTCTGAAGCAGTTCTGGAAGTCCCCTTTCCTGAGTGTCTTTACAATGAGTGATCAAAAATACAGTGAATACTGCTCCTGGTGCCATCCAACAGAAAGGCAGCTTGTAAAAACATTACAGTGTGTCCGTATCTACCTTATTCACCAGATCTGGCATCATGTGACTTCTGGCTCTTCCCCAAAGTCAAACTGACCATGAAAGGTAATTGTTTTGAATGGATTCAGGATATCAAGGCAGCAGAACAGCACAACTAAAGGCACTCACAAAAGAATACTTCCAGAAGTGCTTTGGAAAGTAGAATGACAGAATAAATGTGTTCGAAATGAAGGGAAGTATTCTGAGGGTTATTAAAGACCATATGCTTTTTATAAAATTTTTAAAATTTAAACATTCATTCGTTGTAA
Source organism: Hystrix cristata (assembly GCA_004026905.1). Classification (NCBI taxonomy): domain Eukaryota; kingdom Metazoa; phylum Chordata; class Mammalia; order Rodentia; family Hystricidae; genus Hystrix; species Hystrix cristata. Next base: position 31,226 of record PVJO010012359.1, read on the forward strand.
TTTTTTATCACATCTTGTATGTTTGCTGATGAAGTCACCCATGTTGTTCACTGTGAACATCACACTAATACCCTTGCTCTGATGGGACACACCAGTGTTCCTCATTTTGCTTGGTTTCTATAAAGCTATACAGCAGGTCTAACAAATCAAAATGCCTATGAGATGCCCTTAGAACACTTAAATACACACTTGGAATGTTTTTTTCAGAAACTGTTTAGGGCTCTGAGACAAAATTCTGGGGCTCAAACCTTATACTTGTCCTCAGGGATTCCCAGCCCAGGGGGATACAGACAAGTTGACCAGAAATGTTGAGTGGAGAGTGCTGCAGGGACCCAGAGGAGGAGAAATCCTTAGCTTCTTGGAGACCATAATATCGGCATTGAGCCCTAGACTTCCTACACTGAAGGCCTGTGTAAAACAACAAAACGAAACAAAACTTTCTAAGAAAAAATTCTTTACATTTGCAAAGATGTTTGCTGTTATTAATTGACAACAATAATATCACCCGAAGTACTTCCGCTGTTGCTCAGGTTCACTTCCTGCCACCCGGCCTGCCTGTACCTCACCCATGCTCTCTCATGTGCAGCTTCCAGCACCAGACATGCCATCCTCAGGCTTTGCTGGACTCCTTCAGGTACTGACGGAGGCTCCTTCTCCATTCTCAGAGCCTCCACAAGCATCCCAAGGGAACACAGCCACATTCACAAAACCCCACAGGTCCTTGGTTGAGAATTTGCCACAGACATCGTGAAGACACGGATGATGGGAGGGCAGCAACCTTCTTCTACATGCCTAGCACAAAGGAAGCACCCAGTGGCTACTTCTGGGAAATAACTGCCTGGACAAATTGATGGACAAACAAATGATTGTATCTGACAGCCTCGCTTTATCTAAAATGCTAAAAATCAGAAGGGAAACAAAATCTAACTTTGCACAGAAAGTAGAGAAATGTCCAAATATCTTGTTCCTGTGGCCTGTTCATTCACTCTTGGCCAGAAACCCAATCCACAGCCCATTCATTGCTCCTCTGCAGAAAATTCTAACATGTCCTAGTGCCTAAAGGTGTCACTTCAAATCCCAGCTCTGCCTCTGTAGTCTGCCTCTAAAGTCTCCCTTTCCTCTTCTCTGTTCGTCACAGCAGTGTGGTCATTCATTGATTCATTCAATCATTCAGAGCTTCAGCTAAAGCTTCTCAAGTACCTAACAAGTGCCAATCTCTGATCTGGACCCTCAGAGATACAAATGTGAACAAAATAATGTACTCCCAGAGCAGTGACGGTGAACCACTTAGAGATCGAGATCTGATGCTTGGCTGCTGGGGTGACTTGGCTTGTGTACCCACAAAAAGGACTCTATGTGTCCACTGTGGCACACGTACCATAGGCTCGCCACCACTGTCTGAAAGAGGAGGAGGCAATAAAGAGAATAAACCTAAAATACTGTTGGGCAGTGGGTGCCATCGAGATAAACACTGCAAGGAAGAAGGGTCGGTGGAGAGTATGAAGAAGAATTGGAACTCTAACTGGGAGAGAGGCAAGGGAGGATTTTGAGCAGATGTCTGAAGAGACTGATGACTTAGTCTGCTCCAGCTGCTGCTACAATCAAATACTATAAGCCAGCAGGATGGCTTGTAAATAACAAAAATGTATTCCTCACAATTCTGGAGGCTGGAAGTCTGAGATAAGGAATGGTAGATTTGGTTTCTGGTGAGATCTCACTTTCTGTTTCAAAACTCTTACCTTCTTGCTGTGTCCTTATCTAATGAAAGGGGCAAGGGGTCTTCAATGAGCCTCTTATAGGGACCTAAATCTCATCCGTGACTTTTCCACACTCAAGACTTAATCACATCCCAGATGCCCCACCTCTTGATCCTGATAGGGTAGGATTTCAACACAGGAAATCTGGGGAACAGAAACACACTATCGTCGGAAGTCAAGGAGCTATGTGAAATCTCAGGGGAACAGTGCCCCAGGAAGTGTGCGCAGTGAGTGAAAAAATCCTAAAGCTCAAGAGAGATGAGTGAGTTTGAAGTACAAGACAGAGGCAAATATGGGTAGCGCTGATTGAATCATGAAAGAGGAGAGGAGACCATGAACAAGAGAAGACCTCCAGACTGAAGAGTCCATGTGAAATTATGTGACTCATGCTCCGGGTGAGAGGTGAGGAACATCCCAGGTGCTGGATGCGTAACGGGAAGCGTAACAGGAGCATAACAGGAAGTAATGTTTGTCTTCCGTGAACACTCTGGCTGCTGTTTAGACACTAGCAGAAGTGGGAAAGCTAAGAAAAGGGGAAACCAGGCAGGTGGCCATGTGAGGGGTGGTGGTGACATGGAAAAGGTGGTAGTTGTAGGCGAGGAAGTAGTCAGACTCCAGATATGTTTTTCAGAGTAGAACTGGTGGGACTGATTATGGGATATAAGATAACAGTGGAGAGCAGACTGACCTCAAGATTGTGACCTGCTTCATAGTGGGGGTATGGGGGAGAAAACACTTATAAACCATTTAGTAGTGGACCTAGCAGCTAGTGAATACCCACCAAATACCAATGCTGTTATGACTATGATCTGATTTTTCACAAAACTTTTATGAATCCTTTAGTTGATCCACAGCCAAGTACAAAAAGCAATTAAGGAGAAGGGACAAACCTAGAAAATATCTGATTGGAAAGAAAAGAAATGGCACTTAACAGAAGAAAAGGCTGAAAAAAATTCATTAAGAGAGGACATGGTGAGTAACAAAAGTCACAGCCATTCCGAGCCGTCACCGGAAGACCAAGATTCCTGTATGCTTCAGTAACTCCCTGAGAATCGTCTTATAAAAGTTAATGTTCTTAATGACAATGAGTCATCCAGAAGATCAAATTATGTTTATTGTGTTCTGCTTAGAATATCAGTAAAGTGTATAACCCATTACAGGGAGACTTCCACTGAAACTGTTTAAAATAAAATACTTAATGCTTGAGAAGATAAATTCTCAGGTACCTGGAAAAAATGGTGGCCTTGGAATGTAGGAAACTGCACTTTATTGTAGCAGCATAAATTCACTTACATTCAGATGTGAAAGACACTTTCACATTAGTTAGCTCCATTGGTGCTCATAAAAGCCCTAGGAGATGGACAATTATCCTTAACTTCAGGGGTGTGAAATGTTACAAGCCCAGAAATAGGAAGCAATTTGTTTGAAGTCGAGCTGCAAAATGGATTAAGAGTCAAAGCTAGACAAGTGGGAGTTCTCCTCCCATGTCAGGTTATCCTCCTTGGCCCACACCCTCCCAGCATCTGCCTGCTTAGGAAAGTTTCTCACATTGGAAAGATTCAGACCTTAAATTGAAATCCACTGTTGCCACTATAAAAGGTGTGATCTTTTATGATCTAAATAAGGAATGGCCATGCATTTTCATTTACATGTCAAAATTACTCTATAATGGCTTCCAGGGGTCCTGTGTTGAAGGATTCCATGATAGGACACACTGTACTGGAAACAGATCTGAGTTTGATTAGTCATGCCTGCCATGAGCGCAGACTAGAACATAGAAGAAGGAAGCCTCATATCTGTTACCACTGCATTACACAACCTACAAATTCCCTTCCAAATCTCATATCCAATGATTAAATCTAAACAGACATGTCTGGACCTATGAATAAGAGAGAAATGAAAATTCATGAAGAAAGCAGTCCACACAGAGAGAGAGAGACATCACTAGAGGCTTTTTGTATCTTAACACTTTAAAATATTTATACTTCACATTTTCAGAATATCTTTGTTCTGAGATGCTCACAGTAATGTATTTTACTTATGCTTTTGTGTATTTTCCAATTGCCAGTTGTAAAAATTTTATCTTAATCTTAAACTACAGCCAACAAGACTTTGCTCATATTTCCAGAATGTGTGCTGCCATTAATAGTAGAAATCACTTTATTGCTTAATTTAGTTACTCTACAAATCCTACTTTGTTGATTATATGACACTTTTGCGGAGAAATAAAGCCACAGCATAAAAGCAAGAAATACAAACTATATAGAACGGAGTTGTACTTCCTACCCCTAACTCTGCCAAAAATAATCCTCACACTGAAAAACATGTGTAATTGTTGGATGGTGGTTTTTGTGGCTTAACTGTGGTCTCACTTTGGATCAAGACTACAATACACACTACTGATATGTCTGTGCACACAAGTCATCACTGACTATCTCAAGGGGCCAAGTTCTAAGCACTTCTTTGAAACTGATTTGTCACTATTACATATTGTTCTGAACAAAACACACCTATAAAATCAATTTGCAGCAAACAGAAAAGGAGTTACATTTTTTGAACCACAGTAGGAATCAAGGTGTATGTTATCATTTTATCTCCTATTTCATTTAAACATCAAAACACTCACAGAAGTTTTGTCCTTCTAAACCTTGGTATTAGAGGACATGGAGGAAAGCTCAACAAATACTTCTTGAACAGATATTAGATAACAGATATAAGTTTTTTTGTTTTGTTTTTCAGTACTAGGGATTGAACCCAGGGCCTTTGCGACAAGCTCCATACTCAGCCCCTTTTCAATGATTATTATTATTATTATTTTGGACAGGGTCTTACTAAGTCATTAAGTTGCCCAGGCTAGGCTCAAACTTGCAATCCTTCTGCCTCAGCCTGCCAGAGTGCCAGGATGATAGGTGAGAACCATTATGGCTGGATGTCAGGTGTCAATTTTAAAACAGATTATTTAACTGATAAATGTCTAAGACCAGACTAGAACTCAGCCATCTCATTCACATTAGCCAGATCATTCCTTTACCCCACGATTTCTTACACTGCAGTCTGATTTGACCCCTCTACATCAGAATCAGATAGGGGATTGGCAATCACCGTGCCTCAGCCTCCCTCAGGCTTCCTGAGTCAGAATCTGGAGGAGGATCTCTAGGAATCCACCTCTTTACCAAAGAACTCTTGACCCAGTAACTTTAAGAATGTCTTCTGCATTACACCATGTCCCAAAATAAATAACTAGAGGGTAAGTGTAATGTTTGGTTAATAGTAGGCACTCAGTAGACATTTGTTGAATGACTTTTTTTAAACTATTGTTGCATTTAGTAAATAAGGAACAAAGCAAAATTTTTGTGATCACTTCCAAATAAATATCACGTAAGTATCTTTTTTATTAATTCATGTTTAGCATGCAGCATAGTGTGTATTGTTGACATTTTCATACACGTATCTAATATATTTTGATCATAGCTACCCCCATTACCTTTTCTTACCTGCCTCTCCTCCTCCAATCTCCTTCTTCTCTTATAACCCCCCTTTTCCTTTCACATTGTCTTTTTTGCCCTAGTTTCCACATATGAGCGAAAACATGTGATACTTGTCTTTCTGGCTTATTTCAAGTAACATGGTATGTTAGCCAGTTTTTCACTGCTGCAACCAAACACCAAAAGCAAGTTAAAGAAGGACAGATTTATTTTGGGTCATGGCTTCAAAGGTTTCAGCCCACAGTCAGCCAACTCCATTGCTGTGGGCCTGTGGTGAGGCAGATCATCACGGTGCAGAAGATGTGTGAGAGGAAAGCTGTTCACATCGAGGAAATCAGGTAGCAGAGAGAGAGGCAGAGAGGCGGACAGAAAGAGGCTGAGGATGGTATGTAGACCCCAAGGTCATGCCGCTGTGAGCCACTCCCTTCTACCAAGCCCCACTTCCGAACCTTCCCTTACCTCCCATCCATGCCACTGAGTATGAGCTCATCAATGGATTAATACAGCTCTCATAATCCAATCACTTTTCAAAAACCCACTCTGAACACAGGAGACCTTTGGAGGACATTTTAAATCTAAACCATAACATGTAAGGATTTCCAGTTCCATCCATTTTTCTGTAAATTATATTTTATTCTTTGTTATGTCTAGTAATACTCCCTTGCATATATTTTTTTCACATTTTTTGTTCATTCATCTATTAAAATGCACCTAGGCTGATTCCATAACTCGACTATTATGAATTGTGCTGTAATAAACGTGGGTATGCAGGCATAAGTATCTCACAAGTATCTTATTCATTCTCCATAAAATGTCTTATCAGTGGAAAAGGTTAATAAAATGGTTTCTAATAAATGAAATGACTAACATGCTAGATACTTTGCCAAAAATTCTCTTCTGAAGGCATAAAATCACAAATTAAGTAGTGACCTAAAAGGTCATCTATCTAACTCTCTATTTGATATGTATTTGAATCCTCTCTACATCTTCTTCACCAACAGATCCACGGCTGGGGTGCTCACCACCAACCAGGGTTGCCCACTTCACACCCGTGCCTTCACATCTCTGTGAAACTCCTATTCAGTGATCCAAATGACCAGACTTCAACCATGAAGATCCACCATCCATGAGTTTTTTTCATGTAGGAGTTTGATCTTACATACATTAACTTCTTTAAGTCTTACAAAATCTACAAAAATGTATGTTAAATACAAAAAATTAATATACAGTTAATGGTTAATAATGCTCTTTATGCAGCAAGCTAACATATAAAAGCTCTAATAAAGTAGCCATAATGACATGGGAAAAAGCAAATTCCAAAATGCCTTTGCAAACCAAAGACAGCATTTATGGAATTTTCATTACCTTTAAGTGAGACCTGGTTGATACTATATTTGGCACCTATTCCTATGACCCCACATAGAGCAGACTAGCAGGCAGTCAGGAAACTACAAAGGCAGGACAGAAAAGTCTATGTTTGGTGTCTTTATGCCACACCCCCCAAGATCATGGTAAAGCCAATAGGGTGGAGGCAAATCTGGCAATAAGTAGCAGGTTTAGAAAGATCTTCCTCGCCCAAAACTACCACACATTCTAAAACTGATGTGAAAAAAGTACTTTCAAAGAGATGATGAAAATATTAACTCAATGATTTGGAAGAAGAGACTATCTTCAAATGGTATTTTATTATAAGAAGTAAAATATCAAACACACGGAGTTTTTAAAAATGATCACATACTATTCTGCACCCTCTGTGCTGCCCCTCTGGTAATGCTTTTCAATGTTCAGCTCAGGGCTAGCCTTGGACTTAACACTGACCAGTGTGCCCTTAGCCAACACAATGCTCACCAATGCTTGAAGAGTGCTTGCACATTTGCACTTGCCCTCTCTTGCTGTCTTATGAAGTCCTGAGACCAACATAAACAAATGTCTGAACTGGTCTCAAAAGACTGTACACACAGTTATCCAAATATTTCACTTTTAGGTATATACCAAAGAGAAATGAAAATATATGCCGACACAAAAACATATATAGTAATATAACATTACTCATAATATCCAAAATGGGGAAATAACACAAATGACTAGTAACCAATGAATGGGTAAACACAATGTGATAAATTCATACAATGGAATACTATTTGGCAAGAAAAAGAAATGAAATACTGATATGTGCTACAGCACAGATGACCCTTGAGACATTAGGTTGAAAGAAAGAAGCCTGAAACAAAAAGTCACATGCTAGATGACTTTCTTTGAAGAAAATGTACAGAACACGCAAAGTCACGGACACAGAAAACAGATTCGAAGTCCCCAAGGCTGGAGGGAAGAGGAAGGGGCAGTAATTGCGGAGGAGCACGGGGAAATGCTCTAAAATCAGCGGTGATGGTCACACAACAAAAACAACTGCGTTGTCTAGTTTTAGAGGATGACTTCTGGTATATGAATTATTGCTCAATAAAGGCATTATTTGAGTCAATTAGCATATAACTGGCAAGCAGCAGTGTCAACAAAACAAAGTACACATATCAGAAATAGTCCCCCATGTATATAAAAGAATTAATATACTATGACAGATGAATAATAAATAAGGAGTGATAGATTCAAGACATAGTGTAAAAAATAGCTTTTGCTGAAAAAAAAAATCAAACTTAGATATTCACCACCACACAGCCAAATAAATCCTGTTCAGATTAATGATTTGCACATATAGAGAAACTAGGTACAAATTTAAGAGTATTTATTGCCCTACAAAAGAAGATAGACTTTCTCAGCACAAAAGCAACAGAAGCAGCCACAAATTAGAACACTGAAGGATATCCCACCTTAAAACATAAATAAACAGCACAGAACAGTACAGAATGCCTGCAAAATTTAAAGGGCAGCAGTAAAACCAAACAAAACATACCTAATAAATTCTTCACACTTGTGTTTAATATTTTTATTTAAAGAGATCATTAAAATGGATGAATCTCTAATTGGAAAATGAATAAGCAATACTACAGAGAAGAGCATCAAATAGGTAATGAATGTTCAATTTCATAAATAATAACAAGCTATGAGGGCATTTTTCCAACTGGAACATATTTACATGTCAATGCTGCAAAAAGGAAAGACGGATGAGTTAGAAACTCTGGTAGAAGTGCAAGTCAGTACAGAGCAAGTATGCCAAATGCAAAGAGTCATTTAAAAATTTTATACCTCAGTATACATGCACCAAAATTTCATTATCTGTCTGGAATATAGTGTGAAAATGAGGGATATTTTTGTGTTCTGTTCTCTGTTGTTATTCTCATGATATAGAACAGACCACCACATAGTAAATTTTAAATAAATGTATTAAATAAATTTTATGCTTTAAAGTCATTAATTATCTGATACATTTCTAGGAATCTATGCTAAGAAAAAAATCAGATATGTAAACAATACATGCATATTTGGATTTTTTTGGCCACATATGCATTGAACATCTACTATGTGCCTGAGCCTTCTCTAGGTAATAATGATAACAGAAGAAAACAAAACAGACAAACTCTGGACTATATTCTAGACAGAGAGCAGAAGTGCATCTATTCAGGAGTGCGGTGAGCACCAGACTAACCAGCAAGGATAGTGGCATTCACAGAAAGCCCTCTTGCTCAAGTGGTTCTTGAGGTCTTTCTCCATTGCAGAGGCCCTCCGAAGTATTTAAGAGAGAGATAAGCATCCTCACATTTTGCACAGCCTTCTAAAATCTCTCCATCCATATGATCATCCAATCATGCTCTCTCCGGGGTTCTGACTATCCAGTACTGATTCTGAGTAGACAGTGGTCTCTCTTATCCATGGTTTCATTATCTAAGATTTTTGTGCTCTGCTGTGGTCCAAAAATATTAAATAAAAATTCCAAAAATAAACAAGTCATGCATTCTAAATTGCATGCCATTCTGAGTAGTGTGATGAACTATTGTATGTACTGTCCTGCTCCATTCGCACCCAGTAACAAATCATCCCTTTGTTAAATGTATCCATGTTGTATATGCTACTCACCCATTAATCACTTACTCATCTCAGTTATCAGATTAACATTCATGATACTGCAATGCTGGTGTTCGAATAATTCCTATTTTACTTACTAATGATCTCAAAGCACAAGAGTGGTGATGATGGCAATTCACGTATGCCGAAGAGAAGCTGTAAAGTGCCCTTTGAATGAAAAGATGAACATTCTTGAATAATGAAGAAAGAAAAAAATTATATGCTGAGGTTGCTATATCTACATTAAAAATGAATCTTCTACCCATGAAAATATGAAGGAAAAGGAAATTTGTGATACTTTTACTGTCACACCTCAAATTGTAAACGTTACAACCACATTAAAAGGGTTAAAATGAAAAAGGCATCATATGTGTGTATATTGTATAGGAAATAGCAGTATATACAGAGCTCAGTATGATCTTCAGTTTCAATCTTGGACAGATAGGGACAGTTTCAACCAGGACTGCTGCACTTCCTAGCTCCTCTCCAGCCAATGTACATGGCCAAGCACCCCACTGCCTCTTGACTATAGAGAGAGGTGCCTTCCTCGTTGCTTGGGGGCCACGCCTGAGCAGGCCTGTAGCACAGCAGCAATCTGGTTTGGGCTCACACCTGCCTGTTTCACACTCATCTATCTGAGGGGCTGTGACTTCCTCTTCTCCTCTTTGGTGGGAAGTCATCTATAGTTCTGGTTTCTGCAGGATATGGCTCCTCTGGTAAATGGCACTGAGGGAATGACCACTACATCTGTTTGTTGCATATTTGCAGGTTTCTCTTTGGGAACACTCCATCATCCTTTAAAAAAAAAAGCTAGTCTCAGAGCTAGAGACAGAATGACAGGCTACATTTTTTCCTTGCAGTGAGTGACTTAAGTCTTCTCTTTATCAGGTCTTGCTTTTTTCCATTTCTACAAATCAAGCTATGTCCCAATAGGCACCATACCTCTCTGTTGCTTTTGGGCCATCATGATCTATTTGCCATTGATCTGGCTCATATGAAGTCCGAGTACTGTGGTTGTTCCTCTGGCTTTGCTCTTCGCTTATACTGACTATGCTCCCTGATACTTGTGATTAAACACGGATTCCTGGCTATGGTAAGTCTCAAACCTACCTTGACAGTTCCAGGGTGCCATCTCATAATGTCAATACTGTCATCTAAATGACACTGGGTTTTTGAGAGATTGCTCTCCACTCTAAGCAGTATATAGAGGATTCATCAGCTGCATGAGAGTATGCCCATGCACCTTCCCAGACAACATAATTGTACAATATTCTCACTGTTCTCATATAATAAATCCAGGCAATTCTTCCCAACTCTCCAAGCCTTCCCCTCCTCACTTCGCTGCCAAGGTTGTTCCAGCATCTCCATGGAATGAAGCTGTCACTGTTTCCAAGCCTCAGAGGATGATCCCAACAGAAGGTAAAGATTGCATCCAATGTGTCCTTGCCATGACACTAGATCTAGGATCAGGAGACCGAGTGTAGGAGAATGCTCGTGCACTAAAAATTTTCTTCCCTTTGAGCCACACATACTTTATATTCTTTAGGCTGCTCTGGTTCTGACACATGTAAGTCCTCCTGATCCAGCAATTCTGCAGGAACTAAATTATTTTCTTCAAGAATGGGCTTTGCATCCCTGCTTAGACATCCGAGGCCTGACTACCAGTACAGAACCAATAGAGGGAAACGGTGCAGATCTTCAAGAGAACTGCAAGCATGTCGCAAGCCATCTGCATGTGACAAAGCCCTTCTCAGATCTGTGGACAAGGACAGCTTCTCTTGTCTACCAAAGTGAATGGGTGGTTGCACCTGCCACGATGGGAAATTTGGAGGACTCTGGGGCTTCCACAGGGAATCAGTGTCAGGCTAAATTGGGAGTCTAAGATGCTGAGACACTCTGCTGAAAAGTCCTATCCCAGGCCTCAGGATCTCAGTCTTTCCTTATCAGGACCCTTGACACTGGAGATGGCTTGAGGCCATACATTCAGTCTCATTTGCAGATCTTCCTGCCCATAAGATTAAATCCCTGGCTTGATTTCATATGCAGTCTTTCCTGCTACAAGCGTGTCATGTCTTTTAAATCATACAGTGCAGGGATTCTCACTCCACACTATGCTGTGAGGTGACAGCTGATCTGAACCCACCATTCTCATTTTTAAAAGCTTCCATGCAGTCAATTTTTTCGATCCTAATGATCACCACTGCCCCATGACATTCATGCATGATAGCTACTAAATAGTTGTAATGGTTCACTTTCACTTGTACTCCTTCATCCCTGCTGAAACTTTTAGTAATATTTTTTTGTTTTTGTTTTTGTTTTAATTTTTTATTTTTACCAAGAACATGTATTGGTACATTGTATACATAATGATCATAATCAACATGGTTATTTTGTACCTGTACATGATACATCTTGGTTTTCCCCCCTCTTCCCCCACTCTTCCCCTCCCCTCTCTTCCATTCACCCACCCCTCCCTATTTGCAACAAGTTTATTTACACTTTTCCATTTTTTTCTTTTCATCTTACTTTTCTTTTAACCTTCTTCTATATCCCCCTTTTCCCTATCTAGTGAAACTTTTAGTAATTTTGATAGTACATCACACTGTGTTTCATTTACATTCCACCTGACATCATCAATCAGGATTTGCTTTCTAGGGGAATTTCCAGTTCCCGCCAAAAGCAGAGCCCATATCTAGGACTCAGGTGGAGATGGATTATTTGGGAGATATTGCCATAGAACAGGCTGGGGATGTTGGGAGAGTAAAATGAGGAAGGAAAAAAGATCTGTAGAAGAGTATAGTATGTAATAACCTGACATTGTCCACAAAAAGTAAATGAAAGCAAGTGCACTGCTCACAGAAGCCAGGACCAGAATCAGTCTGTTGTAGTCAAAATAATGATTCCCCAAGGACACCCCATTCCAATACCTAGAACCTGTGAACATTATTTTATATACAAAAAGTCATTTCCCAGATGTGATTAAAGTAATAATCTCAAGGTTGGGGTTATCTTGGCCCTTCTGGGTGGGCTCCCGAAACAATCACAGTGTTTTTCTGAAAGAGAAGCAGAGCAAGATTTAACTACAGAAAAGATAATGTGACGAAGCCGGGGGAAGGGGTCACAAGACAAGGAATACAGGCAACCACTAGAAACTGGGAAAGACAAACAGGTGGATTTTCCTCCCTGAGCTCCAGAAGAAACCAGCCTGCTGAAACCAGACTTTAGGCCAATGAACCTGATCTCCAGCATTGTAAGAGAATAAATTTGTATTGGACTGAACTAGGAAGCCAATGGAACCTTCTTGAAGAGGCCATAGGAAGGAAGCACACTGAGCCCCTGCTGTCAGGTAGGACCCGTCCCTGCCCAACACCCTCAGGAACAGGGCTTCTCGATTGTTCCATGCTCTCTCTCACTAAGCCACACACTTCTGTGTGTGGCCCGGGAATTTTCCTTTCTCTAAATTCCTCTTTGTGCTGAGCTGACATGGTTGTATCCTTCTGTTCTTTTGGTTCACTTAACATTCTCTCAGAGGATTTTACAGGCTGTCCAAGCTAATCTATTCATCTTTGCTCAAAGCCTTTTTTGTTTCCTTCATGAGACTTATAATTTGCTTTTATTTGTGCTTGCCTACAGGTGTGCTCTGCCTCTGCCTGCAGAACCGCGTCTGCCTGCACCATTTTACCCTCACTGCCTAACACAGTAAACACCCAAAAGTGGTTTTTGACAGAATATTTAAATGAGCGACTCAAGTGTTTTTGTACTCAAAATAGCTGATTTCAGCGAAGACCTTCTGGTTGAAATTTTTTTGCTGCCAAACCATCGGCACTTAATACAGTGCCTGGCACAGAACAGCTACGCGATAAACATTTGTTGAAATAATTAAATTCATGAAGCTGGGAGAGGTGGCTTAAAATTTACCTTCTATAGTATCAAATATGAAATCACTCCAAATGAACATGTAAAACATGAAATTCAATTAGTTCAAATCAAATAAAAATCAACCCCCAAAATCTTACCAGCCAATAAGCTTACTGCGACCTCCAAGATAAAATAATTAATACCTTCCACTTGCCAACTGTTTCCCAAGATAGTTTTGAGCAAGTAAGGCAGGTGTTGGTAGTCTTATCGTTAAAATTCAGACACCCCAATTAGGCTACCTGTCATATTCGTAAATCTAGTAGGTAAGAGCGAGACTTTCTTTTCTATTTTCCTCCTTTATATTTAGGCCTTAGTTAATAAGCAGTAAGACGCCCAGTCCCTTCAACCTCAGTGATGAGAAACCTTTGCCCCTTCCTCATCTGGCCTCCCAAGGACCCCAAAGGAGGGGATGTTCTTCCAACAGGTGATCCAGGCTCCAACCACCACAACGAGGCTAGGTCGGCCCATATGCTCTGCACATTCAGAGACCCAACGGTGTGCACAGGTGTGCCACCCTTTTAAACTTGGGGCAAGGAAACAGAAAGGCTTATTTTGACTTCAGAACTATGCCACTATTCCCAAATGCCAAATAGCCTGAACTTTGAGAATTATAGTAACTCTACTCCTTTGATAGTTTGATCTCCAACTGATTATCAATGCATTGTACTTATTTATCATTGGTTTGAACTTGGAAGACAAGGAAAGGTGGAGTAAGTGGCATTCACCAGCTGTCCACAGTGTGCCTAAGGGAAGCAATCCCATTTCTCCACCATTCTGGCTTTTTCTATGTGACTGAGTGTCTTTCATTGATCAACACTCTAAATACTCCTTAATGTGCTTCTATGCCCCAAACTCAAACCTGTCTTGCTGGTGTCTTGGATTGCTCATGATCCTGTCTCCCCTAAGAGCTGAGAGCAAGTAAAATTCATTCAGCAAGTAGGGCCAAGCGGCTTACTCTCTCCCAGACACTGCACTCAGTTATGGAAACGAATAAGACATGTTCTCTCATTTAAGGCACCAGAAAACATTCAGATATTTTGCAAAGTAAAGAGAGCAAAAATTTGTTTTTTATGGGTCACGATACAAGATGTCCAAAGAAAAACTAAGTTCATTTCTAAATGAACTAATTTCATTTCTAAAGAGGTTTTGAAGAAGTCATCACAGAGAAACAAACACTTGACCTGAGTGTCAAGAGATAAGGAGATTTTTGAAAAGCAGAGAAGCACAAGAGAAAGAGAAAGACATGTCGTATGTGAGCAATTATATGTGTAACTAAATGGTCAGGGATTTTGAGGAGACAGCAAGCTGAGTGATTAAGCACAAACTGAGAGTGAAACAGGAAGAAGCACAACAGGATGAGGCCCAAGAGGCAGACAGCGTTAGTCAGGAAGAAGACTTGGCACCCACTGAAGGGGCTCCCAAGCACACATCCGCTGAGGCTCAAACTCCTCCCCAGCCTGGAAGGGTAACTGAAAATAACTCTATGGACTCAAAAATCTCATTTTAAAAGGTTGTGGCTTGAAAAAATAGATGCTCATTCAGATTCAGACACAAAACTGAAAACATTCTTTGAGCCTACACAGTAGATGGTATGGGGATGCTGAAATTGTGTCTGCATGTGGGGAGTATCCAGCTACCTGCTGGTCCCACTGGCTGCGATTTTCTTACTGCTACTATATTCACACATCAGATATGTAGACACAGATATAGATAAAGATATAGATACAGATATAGATATATCCATTTCATCCAGGCAAAGAATCCTATTTATTTCTCCATTTGGGAAATAAGGACATTGAGTTTGGAGAAAGTCAATGTTGTACACAAACTCCCTCAAGCAGTAAGGGTGAGAGCTGGCATTCAGAGCTGGCCCACTCTGATGAGTCTCTTATCTCCAGAGCCAGGAGCTGCACAGGGTCTGCACGTGAATGGCTGTCTAACATCTGCCAACATAACTTCTCTGTGTCATTGCAAAACGATCATAATAACAGCAACAATAATAATAACGCATACTAAAGTGCACTGTCAATTATTATACACAACAAACTGTAAAAGTTTTGCCAATGTGGTTTTCAGTAGTATGGGTTGAATAGCCCTTATTCAAAATGCTCAGGATCAGAATTACTTCCGATTTTTTCTGAATTTTCGAATATTTGTATGTACATAAAAGGATATCTTGGGAATGGGACCCAAGTCTAAACACAAAATTGATTTATGTTTAATATATGCTTTAAAACATCATTTTTATATAATATTTTTAATAAATTTCTGTTTTGACAGTGATATCATATAAGACCAAGTGTGGAATTTTCCCATTATGGCTCCATGTCATTGCTCAAAAAGCTTTGAATTTTGGGGTCGTTCAAACTTTGAATTTTTGGATTAGGAGTGCTCAACCATACTCACATTAGTTTGTTGTTTTCTTTTTGTTGTTGACACCATCTTCTTTGTTTAAAAATCCTAACAGGTAGAAGAATTATTAGCGAGGCAAAAAAGTGAAACCCATCCTGGTGCTTTAATTTTTCCTACTTGAGACTATAAACTAAATGTATGAGAAAACTAACCTTTGCCCTTGAAGAAAGATGATTTAATGTGAATCAGTCCAGTTCAGGTGGAAAACAACCCCCTCGGTCATAGGAATTCCAAATGCCACCGCGTGCACAAGGATGTTCCAGCAGGAGGACATGATCCATGAGGCAACCGTTCTGGGTAACATGATCAACAGGCTTCTGAACCTTGATGGACAAAGGTAAAAAATGTCCATAAAGTCTGCAGGAGACCATCCAAGAAGATGCTAGTTTAAAATCAAGCTATCAAAGCAGGAGGGGAAGGACATGTGGTGTCTGGCAGAGAAGAATTATTTAACATGATATTTATTCTACTCCAACACTGAGCATCTGGAAGGAGCATCCAAAGCATCCGTCTAAGGCTGTGTTTGATGTCGTGGAAAAGAGCACATGTGTGCACGCGAATGTGAGTGTGTGTGTGCCTGTGTGTAAAAGAGAGAGCACACAAAATAGAATAAGTCAAAGAAACATGCGCCAAGTAGGTGGATGGCTGAGGCAGGACAGAGTCGTTGCTAAGCAGTTCAAATCCTTTCAAATCACATGCAAGTATATTCTGATCCCAGCTCTTGCACTTACTGTGTGTTTCTCCAACATTTTCTTAAGCTTTCTAAATTTAGGTTCCTTATATGTAACATGAGAATCGTAACCCATAGTGTCCCTGGGAGGATAGTAAGAACTAAATCTTGCTGGATGCATAAAAAGTTAATAAATTTTGCCCATTATTGTAACTACTGTTATTGTTGCTGTCTATTGTGCAAGTATTGGGGAAGAATAATAAAACAAAAGCCAGAGGGATTGAAGTTTCTTCTTTCTTAATATGCACATCTCTTGTAAAATGCAGCTGGGGTTAAAAAATATCAGGAAAATAAAAGAGCAGGTCACATTCCAAGAACAATGTTTGAATTATTTTGAATCAAATTCTTTACAAAACAAAGTCTTCGCTAAGCAGAGTCTGGTCTGCATCACCTGTGAGCTTGTTAGAAATGCACAATGGTAGCTCCCATCCCAGAGGCTCCTAAATCAGTCTGCATATTAACACGATCCCCACGTGATCCGTAAGCACAATACACTGCAAGGGGCACCAGGCTGGGACACAGGGCCTGCATCTTCCCAGAATCCTATCAAATCCTCTAATGACTGGAGAGGAAGGGTCCATTTAGCCAGCAGCTGATCCATTCAGTCACACCTGATCAAATTATGCCCCAGCAAGTAAACAGCTGAGCTGACCGGCTCAAATGGAGCAATGCCCAATGCAATCAGCCCTAAATGGGAAGCAGATGGTGTTTGTGAAGGGCCATCCAAAAGTATTTCAATGAGACAGGCTGTTGCCCGTGAAGTTTACAACCTATTAGGGGCAACAGAGCAGTGGAACGCTAAGACAGATTGCTGGATGGATAACAGGCAGGGGTAATGTATTGGGACTGGGAACATCACAGCAGCCTCCTTCGAGAAGGGAAAAGTGGCCAGTGACAAGAAGCAGGATTTCAACAGATGGAAGACAGGAAGATGCAGTTGGAGAGAAGAGATCTCTGAGGCATAAAAGCAGGAAAGGGCAAGGTATGTTCCAATGTGTGAGGGGGCATAATGAGCATTAAATCTTGGAAGATGTTTAGGTCTTGGGCACAGAGTCTTAAAGGCTGAGTTGGTATTGCAGCTTCATTCTCGAGGCAAAGGAAACTGAAACATGAAGGAACTTCGTCTTAAACAGGGCAATGAGTTGGATGTGTGGACAGCTGAAGGTACTATCCATTTATTTTATTCTTTTTAGTCTCAGCATAAGCAATAGGGCGTAGTCTCCCTGTGACTGAGCCAAGGCCATTTCATGCCATCCAGATGAGATTTCCAGTGTTTGGTGTCCTGTAGGTCCTCAATTTGAGGAGTAAGAAAATCGGTCCTCTGCTTTTGGATTTCCAGCCTAAAAACAGCCACACTAGGCCCATAAACCTGTGACAGAGATGGCTAGCTCCACAGTAAAATGCATTCACTCTCATGTAGTAGGGCAACATCACTGAAAAGCAGCTGATTACTCCAGTCCTTCATTTTCCAGTCTCCCCAACCCTTGGCACATACGTATAACCCTGAGATTAATTCCCACCAGGAGTCAAAGAAGAAGCAATACGTTCGTGGCCGTGCCAAGGCTTCAAAGAAGTGGTAACGCCTCCATTCTTTCCTCTTTAGATGATTGCAAGCTCTTTGGAAATGATAGAGTCTAGTCCAGCTGTGGTGAACCTATGGCACACAAGCTACGAGCCACATGTTCATTATCATTAAAAGTTCTCAAAGGTTCAGCATCACTGGCCCGAGGGCCTAAATCTCCACACGAAGTCAGTCAACAACTAACCAGAATATCCATAGTCCACTGTTATACAAACCAGAGATAAGCTTCTACCATACTTCAGGTACTATAAGTTTTAAGATCTATATGTTACAGCAGTAACAAAGCCCTAACACAAACTGTTATAGGAGTTACTGTTAGTATCAAAGTAGAAAAGGACAAGGAAGTGCTTTATAAATTAGAATGTCAGGCATGAGTCACACTGCTGCTTCACTGGCCGTTCGGCAAACGTCTAGGGGGCAGCTATTCCACACCAGGCAAGTACTTGGTGCTGAGAAGTCAGTGATGGGCAGCTGAGACCTGTTCTTTCCCTTTCAGACTCATTTCCCACCACTACCCAGCAGTGTTGAGGGGAGCACAAGAATCTTGCCATCTGTCCTTTGGCAGAAGAAACACTGCATTCTATCCTCCTTTATCCTTCTAATGGGACAAAAGCCAATGGACGACTTTCACTGAGTCTCTACGTATGTATTTTTAAATGTGTAGCTTGCTTTGTTACAGGCAAGATGTAACATCTTTGTTACAGGCAAGATGTAAGACGGCTTACAAGATGGCTTAATTTAGAAATGAAAAAGAAAGAAAGTCAAAACAGGGTGGGAATATGAAATGGAATCATATAGCTACATATGCAATTGCTAATGACTTATACTCTTCCCAAAAGTTTAGATCTTAGCTTTCTGGAAACCAAATCAAAACATGATGCTTTTTAGCTATTATAATATTTGTAATTAACTATTTGGTGTCTGTACTCCTCATAGTCTGTGATCTCCATGGAGGACTATGTCGTTCCTTTAACATAGCTCCTGGTTCATAGAAAGTCCACAGAAAGCCTGTCCATAAAGTCAAAGCAGATACAGCCTAAGGGTCAAGCATACTTGGCGCTGAAACAAAAGAACACCTTCCTCAAGATCCTCAGAACTATATCTAACATGATGGGTGAGCTGGCATCCTTGTTATGTGCCTACAGTGGCTCAATGGCAAGCCACCTTTGCTGGTCTTCACTTCCTAAAACCCCAGAGATGGCATCAGACCCTACAGAACATAGAAAAGCAAGTTCTGTAGGGACGTAGTGTCCTGCAGTCCCAACCCCCAAACTCTGCCAGTTGGAAAGTGATCTAGGGGGAAGCTGTCAACTTCCTGGAAAGAACAGATGGACTACATAACTGTTAACAACCTTCTCCTCAACATTACCTCCCTCGTAGTATTCTACATCTCACTGATGAGGTAGCTTTGACTGTAGGCCTTTGGCTTATAGAGAGTCTAACGAGAAGCCATTTTCTTTCTTTTTCTTTTCTTTTTTTTTTTTTTTTTTGGTGCTGAGGATCAAACTCAGGACCTTGTGCTTGCAAGGCAAGCACTATAACCACTGAGCTAAATCCCCAGCTGAGAAGCCATTTTCCGACAGTGGAATCTGCATTTCCCATGGAGAAAATTGAAAGGTGTCATCCACTCTGTCACTCAAAAGCCCCCATGTGAAGCTGTCATCAGCTGTGTTAAAGTATAATGAAAGTATTGCTTTTTGCTACAGAATCAGATGCCTTCCCTTTGGATTTATTGTAGTTTTATGACTGACTTGTTTCTATTTCCTGTTTTGGCTCCTGATTCCAAGATTAGATCAGCAAAGTTGGCAACATAATCCCAGTTGGTTATGAGGAAGAGAAAATGTCCAGGTGGTCGAGGATAAAGCACCAGCAGGGACATCCAGGAGCAGAGCTGTGAACCGGATAAAGCACTAAAGACAGAGGAAGATCTAAAGCCCAGTTACATATGGGGGCAGCAGAGGACTCCCGGGCGGGTTCCCAAGAAAAACCATACTGAATGAGATTGGCTTGTGTTGAGCAGGACCAGGGGCTGAATCACACAATTCCAAAGCACTATTTGCACTGACCACATTGTGTTCAATGTTACAACGGCCCTCGGAGCTGTGCAGGGCACTTGTCCTGCAGGAAGAATGTGAGAGGGCTCACCAATAGTAATCACAATAAGAAGCAACCCTTGCTGAGCATTTCTGATGTCCCAGGCATGTGCTAAGAACGTTTTAAGTACTGACTCATCCAATTCTCGTAGTACAGTAAGTAGGCAGTTGTCATTCCCATTTACTGAAGGGGAAATTGAAAAGTAGAAGACTGAAGTAACTTACCCCAAATCATTCTGTTAAAAATGGTGAAACTAGAATTGGAGCCCAGAGAATTTTCTTCACAGTCCGTGCCCTTAGCCACTCCATTATTTTGCCCTCCTATGAGTTGATAAAAAGAACTTGGCTTTTCAAGATACTGTGCACAACAGCTTTTAGATTCAACAGATTTCAGATTCTTTACAACTAAGCCCTCAGCTCTAAATCTCCCTTGCTTGTTCTAGACTCATCAGAGAAGCGATCTCTGTTACGGTGCCGAGGCAGGTAAGAACACTACAAATGTGGCCCAGTGGAGTCGCTGACCAGGTAGATCCAGACCCACAAAGTGCTCCCTGAAAACGGGGCTGGATGCAGCCACTAACACAGAGATCTCGGCGGCGGCTCCAGCGTTAAGTCCCACCGGCCAAATGCTCCCTTTGACACAAACAGATGGAGAGCGGGCTGAGCACTTTCAAGGGCAGAGCATTCTGAAGGCACAGAGTCAAGAAGCGGGGACAACGGCATGTGACAGATCAACCTGAGATGGAGCTGTCAGTGCAGAATAATCCCGGCCTGGCAGCAGCTCCTGTGTCTAGGAGACACCTGTCTGCAGCCTGAAGAAGGAGCAGATTTCACAGGAGGACAGATGCACCAGGTGACAAGAGTGTGGCACATTGCCCGACATCCCCAGCCCACTCTCCTCTGTCAGAGGCGCATCAGTCAGGAAGGCCGCGGCTCAGTCTGGCTCATCTTGCTTTTCTCCTTCAACTGCGTTCTTCCAGGTCACCTTGTTCTTAAACTGACATTTCAATCTGTTAAATGCAGATTTAACTTCTCAATCTGTTAGGGACTTGATTTTATTTTGTGGTGTCCTTGCTTTTCTTCTCCCCTCCTTTCTTTTTTCCTTTCTTCTTTCCCTCACCTCAACCCCTTCCTCCCACAACTACTCCCTCCCTTCTTCCTTCTTCTTTCCTTCCTTCCCTTCTTCCTTCTCCTACTTCTCCCTCTTCCTCTTCTCTCTTTCTCTCCCTCCCCACCTGCCTGTTTCCTCTTCCTCTTCCTCCCTCTCTTCTTCCACTCTCTGTGCTCTTTTTCCTCTCCGTTAGCTCATTCTTTCTCTCCCTCTTCAGACATCTAAAGCTCTGTAGGCAGCACTGTGTTTGGGGTGCTCTGCTTCATGTTGTGAGCTCTCTCATGCAAACAAGAGCAGACTGACCCTGTGGCTGGAGCTGCAATCTCGTCCCCATTCTGGAGCCAACAGGTCGGGTTATTTTTCCCTAAATCTTCTCTTTCATATCTGAGGATAGATGTGAAATTTTAAAAATAAATAAATAAATAAATAAATAAAATGCTTCCTTTACTTGAACTGAAGGATCAACATGGAATTTTATTTTTTAAACACCATAGAGTCTGTTTTTAAAGTTTCTCTTGAATCATTTTTATTTCCCTACAAGTTTGAATTTTTTGTCCAAACAGCCTTCAGGGATGAAAAGCACATCTCTTATATGTTATACCTTCTAAAGTCCTTTTTATGCTAATCATACACAACTGGACAATTTAGATCCGCTTATATTTCAAATCTTCTGGTTTTTTAAGCATTTTTTGTATTCTAGGTTCTAATAAGTAAATGAAATAGTCGAAACAGATTTCAAAGTCTGGGACAATAAGTCCCTTACAAATCTTGCATTCTGCAGGTTATTTTCCTGAGATTTCAGAAAATATAATCTCAGCTCATCTCGAGACTCCTGATATAAAAGTTTAAAGGAAATAACATATAATGTACTTTTTCTTTAACTGGGGAGGGAAATACCCAGAGCAGAAGGTGATTTGTTAATGAGGTCAGATAAATGATAATATAGACAAAGAAAGTCAGTGGGTGGTGATCATAAAATTGACGACAGAATATAGAGAGAATAGGTTTCAGTGCGACTAGTTATGTTTTTTGGTATTTGTTCTAAAATCCTTAAGACAGATGACTTGGTCATTGGTATTTTATTTGGAGATCTCAGGATATGGATCAAAGAAAACTAGCCATTAAATGAATGGGTTTTTTTCTCTCTTTTACAGTTGCCCTTAAATCTATTTTTGTTTGTTCTTTTTAATGTTGACATTCTCCCCCAGTTGTCATTGAATTCTAAATCATGCCTAGAGAGATGCTGTCTTTTACCAACATAGTTTAAGAGTTAGAGTTATAGTGAGAGAACAAGAGCGGAGGTCCTGCTAGGAGAAGGCTTTGATTTGGTACAGATGTGCCAAGGACAAAATAAAGAAGACACTACATGCAATCAAAGTGTGTGACTATGAACGAGGTTGCTCAACTAAGCAGAGCCTAAGAAATATTCTTAACCCCATGGCGTCCAAGAAAGAACTGCACTGATTTTTATATTGCAATCTGATCACATAAAAGATATCCTCATAAAGGTTAAGTAACGGTTAAGAAATTCCAGACAAATGTTGACCAATTGCCTCTACTTGAATCAGTCCCTGGCCAGTGAACCTACAACCATTAGTCACTGGTCTATAATCGCGAGTCAGTGTAGCCAGATTGGACCAGAGGCCAAGTGAGTTTTCACTTCCACTTGTATCTTATAGAGCACTTCCTTGTAACATCCAACTTACAGAAGACATTCAAGGACAACACAAAAACACACAGGAAAAGTTGATGTGTAAATAGAAAAATGAAAAGGACACGTCAATAAACTACTGGAAGAGTAAGTGTAATAATGGCAAGAATATTAACCAAATGGCTTACCTCTAAGGCAAAACATTTATTTCCCTCAAATAGATACATTTTAGTCTTCAAATCCAAGCAAGGATTGTGTAAAAGTTCAGCAGTGAGACCTCCATAAAGCCAAATCAAAGCCCAGGTCACTGTTGAGAATGGCTCAGCTCACAGAGGATAACAAGGATGAGCAGGGTCAAACAAAGGGGTTCAGGGACCATGCCAGGAATAAGAGGGTCAGTGAATGCCAGCAAGAGAGGAATCCAAGTCCATCAATACCTCTAACTGAGAAGAAAGAAACTCCCAATACATACTGGAACACAGGTGCCGAATTTGCTTCTGGCTAAGCAGGCGAGAGCTGTACTCTCTGTACAAAGCAAAGAACTAGTCTGATAGAGTTCAGAAGGACATGGAGTTTGGCGACTGGAGAACCTTCTGAAGCAAGAGTATGAGGACTGGCCACTTTCAGAATCATGGTCACTGTGGTGCAGGAACTGGGAAGTATGGGGACTTCCAGAAAGGTGAGTCTAGTCCTGAGACAAGGCAGTCACTAGCCAAGAAGGGCAGGATAAAAAAATAGTTTTGAAGTTACTTGATTATGGCTTGGGGTTAGGGCCAAATAAATCCATCTTTTGCTATCTTGTATTTGAAAAAGAAACATTTCATTTTCAACCAAAAGGCACAAATTACAAACAAACAAACAAACAAACCTTAAAAGGGTATCACCACACATCCTACAAACATTAAAATATAATATTAGAACATTATGCCTAACTTTATGCCAATAAATTTAAAATGCGAGGTGAAATTGATATAATTATTGAGGGGGAGAGACACAAAACTGGCAGAAATGATATAGAAAGCTTGAGTTTTGGGTATATATTTTAAAAATTAATGTCATGATTTAAAAACTTCCTCTAGAAAATTAAAACCTAAATAGCTACTAGTGAACTTTTCCAAATCTTTCAGAAATACATTAGAGCAATTGTACATGTATCCTTCCAGAGAATAAAATCGAGACAAGATCACTAAGTTTTTTCATAAGGTCAGAACATTGTAAGATAGGAAAGCAAAGAGTTAATTTTTCTGGACTTCTGGAAAGTATGGCATCTAGAGATTAAGAACTTTCAGAAGTAAGAGTATTCAGGGACTATTCAAGGTGGATGCATTTTCACATATATACAAAATACTAAATAAAAATGAAACAAATAAATCAATGCTATATGAAAAGCACAGTAAATTGAGAACAAGGTAGATTTATTCCAGGAATTCAACTTTTGAAAATCAATTGTTATTCCCCACAATAATAAAATAAAGTGTCTTACTGGTATCTTGATATTTACATGGGAAGCATGTGATAACATTTTATACCAATCCATTATTGATAGAAAAAATGGCTAACTGAGAATATGAGAATAGAATAAACTTTCTTAATTTGATTAGGGTGATATTTAAAAGGTCAGCAAAAATTTAAAAAGCAAAAACAAGAGGAGATGGTAAAGAGGAAAGGGGGAAAAAAGGAATTGAGATGTGTTACATACATCTACCAATCCCCCATAATGAATGGAATCATTATGCAGTCCAAAGACCTACTAATAAAAATAAAAAAGGTTTAAAAAGATCAGAAGTGGGCTGGGGATTTAGCTCAGTGATTAGAGTGCTTG